>CM066036.1:471860391-472000689 GCA_033557465.1 Ichthyophis bannanicus | reverse complement strand
TGTTACCCAACACCCGCACCCACTACCACAACAATGGGCATCACCGTACACCGAAGTCCCCCAAATGCATTCCTGTAATGCAACATGCAATCATGTAATTATGTTTTTTTTCTGAGGAATGACATGCCACCAGGTTGTTTTTTGGCAGACGAGTACAATGTGGTGCAGGAGGCAGTGGCTGCCATCCCCCAGAGAACAGTGGCCTACCATATCTTGTCTTCTGGCACCGTGCACTGCAACAGACAGGCCCTGGCTGTATGCACAGTCATGAACCTCCCAGGGAAATCCACCCCATCTTTGGCCTAGAGCGTGGTGCAATGCACACAGCCGTACATGCAATAACAGAAGGTCCCCAGGTTCAAATCTCCAGCTGTGCCTACTGCTAATCCCTGCACATACTATTTTACACCCACCACTAAACACAGATAGTGAAGACACTCAGTGATTGCAGAGTACATAATCATGTTTCCAACACCTATTGTTTTTAACGAACACCGCGCCAACCCCCCCCCCGCCCCCTAAACCATTGGCATTACGTACATGCAGTCCTCGACAACTCATTCCTGGAGTGGCCACAATGCAATCAAGCTATATGTGTTTTTTGCTCCCAGATAAGGACCATGTCGTCATGTTTGTGCGGGTGTACAGGTTCTGGAGGGGGCAATGGCAGTCAAGCCCCACCAGACAGTGCCTTAGTCCGTGTGTATGCTTGCCCTGCCCACCCACTAACAGAACAGCTCTATTGGATGTACAAGCCATGGATTCCCAGGGAATGCAGCCTCGATGTGGCAAAAGCTGTGGTGCAGTGCACACAGTCAGTGTTTACACAAACATAAGGTCACAGGTTCAAATCGTGTCTGTGGCCCCTGCCAAACGAGCCCCCCAGAATGGAACCCCTCTGAAACATGTGCATGTAAGACGAAACCTTTGTTGCAGATAAATCAAGATTGTGTGAGATAAATTGTTTCTTTTTGTTTCCCCGTCAACACCACACACCAAATAAACATGTGCCAAAACATATCCTCTACAGCAATATTCAACGAAAGGCACTCCTTGAGGGTCCAACTGATCGTGCACCTTTGATGTGCATGTTCCAATATAAGGTCCGGCCCCCCACCATGTGAGCATGGTGTATGGCAGGTGAACTGGTGGCAGCTGTGCACATCACAGGGCCATGGCCTAGCCTGTATTAAGTGGGCGCTGTGCACTGCAAGTGACCAGGGGTCCGTCTTAACAAACAGCCATGTAATTCCCTCTGGGAATGCACTGCTCCTGTGACAAGACGGTGGTGGCAAAGCACACAGGCAGTGCCCTACAAGAGCAGAAAGTCCCAGGTTCAAATCCAGTGTGTCCGCTCAGCCAACACAGTCCCCACAAATTGTCAGACCATGGCAAATATTTAAAAAAAAATAACAGATCCTGTAGTGCCGATGATGCAAACACGTGGTAATACATCATATTTTCCCATGGAAAGTGTACATAAAAGAGAAACATCTTCTGCATTACATATAGCAGATTCCCCCAAATGCAGTCCCCTGGAGGGCCACAAATCATTTACATCTTATGATGTGTGAATAAAGATGTGTCTCTCCATGTCCCTGATGCTGGTCCCATGGTATGCAGATGTATGGTCTCCATCAAGTCATATTCATTAGGCACAGTTGCAAAACTGATCATGTGTGGGACAACATGGACTGGAGTTGGGGACCCTCTGGCTGAGAGTCATTCAGCCAACAGGAGCATAAATGTGCAGAGACACAGGCTCCATTAAACCCAAACACTAACTGGACAGTCATGATATTGGGCCTTGCGTACATCTCAAATAACTAGTACGTGCACACCTTAGCACTGTCACCATAAACCTGGAAAAACAGTACCCTATATCAACATGTAGATATGAAAAGTTACATATATCAATGCCAACGTCAAGCACATATGGTATTGAGCGTTAGAATACCAATATGTCAGATGTTGGGGGAGTGTGTCTCATGTCTGGTGCATGACAATGTTCCCCACCCTGTGGTGTGACACCAACAGTATTCCATACCATTGCCATGCCTGCACTGGGTCCAGGACTGCTGAGATGTCAAGACTGTAAAAGCTAGCTATAGTGTCACAGTGATGGCATAGGTGTGGTGATTGTGTGGCTGTACATCCAGTGTGTGATTTGTAAAACATCTTACTCAGCGCACAATGTTTGCTCTGTGTCCAGTGTTAGCTTGCCAATGTGCATAATGAGGTAGCAAGGTATTGTGGGCATACCTCAGACAGGCTGCCTTTGCCAGGATGCTGAGGACAGATCATTAGTCAATGTATTGGACATTGTAGTGTGCGTCCATCAGCAACATGGACAGGGTAGCCCCTGCATGTCTTGCTGGAAGTTCACTTTCACCCTAACTGAGCAGTTACCATGGCATGGCTAGGTCAGCCATAGTGTCAACAACATCTCTTGCAAGTGATATGTATGGGTTTCCTTTTGGGGCCCAATCACTAGCTTAGCTGCTTGGTGCGTATGCAGACATCCCAGTTTGAGTGCACACATATTCTCCAGTAATATGCCCTATGGACGAGCTAGCAGACTGCTGCCACCTAGTATGTCCAAGGCTGCCACACCTTGAAGGTTGCAGTGTTTGTGGCTGGTGAATGTCCGCGGTGGTGGTCCTGCTGAGCAATTTCCAGGCCTGCTGTATGGTCTGGATGTGCACATAAATGCATGGACCCTCTTATCTGGTGTCCCTCCATCAGCTGGAGCCAGGTTGACATTTCCTTCCAGCACCACCATTGTAGTGATGGGGAATGTGGATGTGTTGCTGGGTGATCATGAGTTGTACTGCTCAGTTTTGGTGTTGTAACATAATCTGTCTATGTATTTCAACCCCCTCCTCCCCCCCCTCCCCCCCTTCACTCAACTAACCTAATTAATGTGGTGATGGGCACCTCACTGAATAGGTCCAATGTGTCATCAGAAAATTACAGACTGTATAAACATCACACACAAATAAGCGATGGACACAAGTGTAGTTAGCAATGGATCTAGAAGACCTACCCATCAGACACAGTCACTGATGTGGACACACAACATAGACTAGCTTAGCTAATCCTGTTGCCGTGGACATGGTGTTGTGTGTCCCCTCACACTCTCAGGGTGAGACCAGGGCCCGCACAATGTGATGCTCAGTATCACTCTGTGTCAGTAATCTACATGCTCATCATAAATGATCAGGCTGAGGTGGTTCAGTGCCCTCATAACACATCTGAATGTTATGTCTAGACTGCTGTTTTACATTTGCAGTGCATCATGGGTATGTGTGGTTTGAGCCTATCATTGTAAAAAAGTAAAAAAGGTCATGTGGTGGCCCCTCAGTCCTACTGTATGCAGCCAGGGGTGTGTTAGTATCTAGGGCACTGTTTCCCAACCCAGTCCTCGGGGAACGCCAGGCCATCAGGTTTTCAGGATATCCCTAATGAATTTGCATGAGATATATATGCATTAGAGATAGCTTGCCAACCTGACTGGTTTGTGGCCCTCCAGGGCTGGATTTGGAGACCCCTGCCGTACACCTCTGTCATTTAAGATTGTGAGTGGGCAAGGTACAGATGTCCTAGACATCGAAAGGGTAGATAGAACGTGTCACATTCCTCCTCGATTCTCACCACCACCAAAAAGGTTGTCTAATAGACAATATTTTGGTGGTGGTGAGAAGTCAGGAGGAATGTGACACGTTCTATCTACCCTTTCAATGTCTAGGACCTCTGTACCTTGCCCACTCACAATCTTAAATGACAGAGGTGTAAGGCAGGGTCTCCAATCCAGCCTGGAGGGCCACAAACCAGTCAGGATGGCAGGCTATCTCTAATGCATATATATCTCATGCAAATTCATTAGGGATATCCTGAAAACCTGACTGGCCTGGCGTTCCCCGAGGACTGGGTTGGGAAACACTGATCTAGGGCATTGGCTCAGAAACAATCACACCTGAAACCCTAGGCCGGTCGGGTGTTTAGTATAGCCTAATGAAGATGCATGAGACATATATGCTTCCAACATATCATACGAATGTGAGTGCTGAGTGTCTCTCCAGGGCTGTATGGTCAACACCTTAGCCCTACACCTCTGTCATCAATGATTGTAGTGGTGAAGGTGCAGATGTCCAAGACATAAACACGTGTTGATACAATGAGTCACATGCCTCTTTGCCTCTCACCACCACCACCGATTACTAACATATTTTAGATGCTAACCACGTCATGGTTTTGTTGACAATTGAGGAAGTATGTGACACATTCCATTTATGCTTTTCCAGTCTAATACATCTGCACCTTGCACACTCACACCCCGAAATGAAGACGTGTAAGGCAGGGGTCTCCAAACTGCAGACCTAGAGGGCCACAAGCCAGTCAGGCTGCCAGATAGCCCAAATGCATATAGATCTCATGGATATTCATGAGGGCTATCCTGATCACTGCACTTGTGTAGGGCGCCAAGGAAAAACTGATTCACAATCACTCAGCTATGGAGATGTTGGGCACTTGTGACATCACAGCGGTTCCAGCCTTACGTCATAGGTCTGATCCCACAGTGGAGTAATGTAATATGGCTGTCAGAGGCATTTCACATTACCTAACGTCATTTGTCCCTGCCACCAACAACACCGTCAGTGCTGTAGCCTGAAAGGTTATTCCAAATACTCAAAAAGGTGTGTGAAAAGGAATGTTAGAAGGTGCTGTGGTGGACACTGCACCTCATATGGTCCTCTCTGGAGTGCCTCCCAGGGGTCCCTGATGTGACACCCTAGGTCATTGCATTGTCCCAGTGTGTTTGCTCTCATAAAAAAACAAACCTTCCAGGTCCCCACAAAGAACAGCTGATCTTAGGGAGTGATGTGCCATCAAATCATAATGATGAGGATGCCTGTGTGAAGGAAAACACTAGCTCGCTTAAAAAAGGATGTATGGCAAATAATGTGTCACACCTCATCCACTCTCTCTGTATGTCAGCACACCTACGTAAGAGAAATGAGCATGTCTGTCGCATGCAAACCTCCATCAGCTCCTTATGTGTGTCATGAAAAATAATGTGGCTGTAGACCTGTCCACATACCAAGGCCCCACATCATTGCTTGGCTCACATTGAGATGACCTACTGAACATGATCTATTGCAACACATATCCCCATATAACCACGGTGACTGGTAAGCTACTTACCTGTGCTCTGTGGACCCCTGTGGATAGGGAGGTTGTGTTTTCTCCATTAAACACACACAACCATATCACCAGGGTGACTGACAGCCCCCTGTGATGGGCTCTCTTGACCTGTGTGGATAGGGAGGCGGTATTAAATGGTGTAAGCACACACAAACATATCACCAGGGGTGATTGATAGCCCACATTGATGTTTGCGCAGCACACATTGTTGTTTTATCTGTGTTATTGCCAGTCATTGCAATGTGAGAGCCATAGCACATCACATCATACAAAAGCCTAAGAACCATTGTGAGGTGTTGGTAGGTTCAAGTCCCAAATGTGTATACACAAGAACATTCTAAAATGGTTTCTGGTGTTTTAAATAAATGACACACAGCAGTTATGTAATGTGTGTTGGCATGTGCGCAAGTCTTTGCGACAATTTTTCTTTGTGCATTTGCGTGGCGCAGTTGCACGTGCAATACCGGCAACATGCGCCAGCTGCGTAGCCCACATGCACGTACTGCGTTCGGGGGCCCGCACATGGACGCCATACGTTTCTGACCTGCACCACTGTTGCACGTAAATCGTCGCGACAGTTGCACTGCGCATGCGCGTGAAGCGCGCTGCTTGCAATCAGGTGATAATCTCTGAAAATGGCGCCCAGAACAAGGAAGCCCTCCTTCACCCTCCGTGAGCTCAGGTACCTGTCCCGGCTCATCGCACCACGCCAGCATAAGCTCTTCACTGGGAAGACCGGCCACAGGGACAGCGCCAAGGTGATTATGGCATGGCAACGTATACAAAGACGTTTCAATTGAGAATCTGACTACCCAAGGGAGGTAAGTGTATAGGGCCAGGTCCTAAAAATCATATATGTAGCCGTACTCATTGCAAATGTCCATGCTGTTGTGTTGAGGTACTGTGAGTCAATAATGTGCAGAAGATGAGAAGACATACCATAATGTATCTGTATCATTTGTGCCTGTGTTGTCCTGCACCCAGGTGTTGATGGACATGGTCCAGAGGTCACGATGCTACCCTTGTGGCATGCCAGCTGCTGCTGTGGCTGTGCCTCAACATACTGTAATTAAGTAAGACCTTAGATCAGCATATGTAAATATATACAACAACATATGGATATGGTGTGAATTGTACCTTGAACAAAACACCTTGGGTCCAGCACAAGGATATGTGAAACATAACATTAATGGTATGTCACCCACCCAGGTGATATGGGCTGTGTTGGCCATGATTTCCAATACACACGCCTATCTGCATGGGTCCTCAGAGCCCCATCAAAGTGGGCTTGCTGTCATTCCCTGTGATATTGGTCAGTGTGCTGTCAGAGTTGCAAACATTCCCCCAGTCTGCAGGGGTCCAGACAGATCATCCCAGTAGGCTAGAACCCACCCTGGGGAAATGCTTGTGTGTGCCCACCCAGTTTCACACATCCACCCTATCACCAGGAGGACAGAGAGCCCATCACAGTGGGCTTGCTGTCATCCCTGTGATATTGGTCAGTGTGCTGTCAGAGTTGCAAACATTCCCCCAGTCTGCAGGGGTCCAGACAGATCATCCCAGTAGGCTAGAACCCACCCTGGGGAAATGCTTGTCTGTGCCCACCCAGTTTCACACATCCACCCTATCACCAGGAGGACAGAGAGCCCATCACAGTGGGCTTGCTGTCATCCCTGTGATATTGGTCAGTGTGCTGTCAGAGTTGCAAACATTCCCCCAGTCTGCAGGGGTCCAGACAGATCATCCCAGTAGGCTAGAACCCACCCTGGGGAAATGCTGTGTGTGCCCACTCAGTTTCACACATCCACCCTATCACCAGGAGGACAGAGAGCCCATCACAGTGGGCTTGCTGTCATCCCTGTGATATTGGTCAGTGTGCTGTCAGAGTTGCAAACATTCCCCCAGTCTGCAGGGGTCCAGACAGATCATCCCAGTAGGCTAGAACCAACCCTGGGGAAATGCTTGTGTGTGCTTGGGCAGGTTAAGACATTACACCCTATCCCCTGGAGTCCAGAGGCCCATCCCAGGGGCCCATCTGGCACCATGGGGATTGGGTTGTGTGTTACCTAACAGTTTGCTTTAGGCTCCCTATCCCCTGGAGTCCAGGAGGGCCATCCCTGTGGCCCATCTGGCACCATGGGGATATGGTTGTGTGTTACCGTAACAGTTTGCTTTAGGCTCCCTATCCCCTGGAGTCCAGGGAGGGCCATCCCTGTGGCCCATCTGGCACCATGGGGATATGGTTGTGTGTTACCTAACAGTTTGCTTTAGGCTCCCTATCCCCTGGAGTCCAGGAGGGCCATCCCAGGGGCCCATCTGGCACCATGGGGATATGGTTGTGTGTTACCTAACAGTTTGCTTTAGGCTCCCTATCCCCTGGAGTCCAGGAGGGCCATCCCAGGGGCCCATCTGGCACCATGGGGATATGGTTGTGTGTTACCTAACAGTTTGCTTTAGGCTCCCTATCCCCTGGAGTCCAGGAGGGCCATCCCAGGGGCCCATCTGGCACCATGGGGATATGGTTGTGTGTTACCTAACAGTATGCTTTAGTCTCCCTATCCCCTGGAGTCCAGTAGGGCATCCCAGGGCCCATCTGGCACCATGGGGATATGGTTGTGTGTTACCTAACAGTTTGCGTTTTGCTCCCTATCCCCTGGAGTCTAGGAGGGCCATCCCTGTGGCCCATCTGCCACCATGGGGATATGGTTGTGTGTGCCTAACAGGTAATATGCATTCTCCCTATCCCCAGGAGTCCTGTGAGCTGCGCAATGGGTCCTGTTAGTCACCCTTTTGCTAAGGTGTATGCAGCTGATGATCTGTGGTAGGACACCCAACCCACAGGGGCCAGATCAACAATTGCTATGGTGGGTATGTCAGTAAGATAATGTGGTTGTTCATGGCAGGTAGGTTGCACCTACACCATAGTCTGTGAGGTGAACATCTCAGCACACATGTGTGTGATGTCCTCCGGATGATATGCTAGCTGCAGAGGTTAATGTGTGTAACAGCACCCCATCCCCATGAGCCATTACATGTGTTAGCAAAAACCTGTAGCAGATCCATGTCCCCATACCGTCATGAAGATTCAGGTTCAACACCTTGCCACCTAATATAAATCCAACACCATCAGACACATGCACATCACTGATGGTGTTTCAATGATACATGCAACTGTTGTGGCTGGAGAACACATACATAAACCCTCAAATTAGCACTGTTGCGAAGAGGCCGTTATGTTGGTTTGGCCCTGTCGATATTGCTGTCAGAAACACCTGCTGTCAGCCTAGCTGAGCCAGGTCAAATGAACATAACAACATAACATAGCCCATAGAGGGACAATACCTACCCCCCCACACACATTATGCTGTCAGCAACTGTGTCCAACGTAGGTTGGACATAGCAACCAGGTTCCCCATAAGACACACCTCACACCAATGGAGCTAGTGGTGCAATCATAGATATCGTGGGCCCTGTCAAAGGTGAAAGGTAATGTTATTGGCCCCTGCCAAGGTCACTAGGGCCTCCCACACAATGTTTCATCTAACTACACACCGCCCATGATTGGTGGCATATCAGGTTGCCATTGGGGGTGAGTAACAGGATGTCTACAGAGCATCTGAACATAAATGTGTGGACCACAGCACATGCTGTGTACCTGTGACTAGCATGGACACCATCATGTTCCAACAAACTGTGGCATGTTGTGTCAAGGTCATGCAAGGGGGCGACAGGGTAGTTCAAGGATGTGCTGAGTGTGCCAAATACACCGGGTACAGGTGTCAGTGCACACATGTGCACAGACAAAGCAACAAATGCAGGTGGTACTGTGACCACAAAACTGTGCTTTAGAAAAAAGGATGTAGGCCTGCCATGTGTGTCTAAATTGATGACAACACAGGATGCATGAAAACACTCCCCAGTGTAGAGTTTTGATCACATCATAAGCAAAACTGATGTGTATGTGTGTGGTGATGTTGCCTGTGCAAATGCCTCTTCCTAAGGTCAAGCAGTGCCACACATCGAGCATGTCACTGTGGCTGTTCTGGCATGAAATCAGCTATTGTAGTGACACACGTGTGGCATTGTCTGTCGTGATGTGTGTCTTTTCACCTATATGCCACAATGTACACAAATGGACGTTTCACAAACACCCACACACTTGAACCATGACCAAAAAAGGTGCATGTCACGTTGTAGGACTCCCCCTGGTTGCCAATAGCCATAATGAGATATGAATACGCAAGACACATTCCTAGTCTTCCCCTCACGCTCCATGTAAGCTGCTCGAAGGCCCTTCCAGGCATGCCCCGTTTGGTCTGGCTGCTTTGCCCCACACCCAAAATATGTCACCCACTCCTATCTGGCACTCACACAGGATGCTATAGAAACATGTGGGGAACAGGAGGCCAGCCACAGTCCATCAGCACACGTGTAAAAACACACTAGCATTTACATATACGGTGCTGCGGCCAGATGTTTGACCATGTGTTGTGTGTATCTGGAGACAGCATAGCTAAACCCCTGTCTGAGGTGTTCTGCCGGAACAGCAGCATCAGGAAGTCCCAACCCACCCATCCCCCCTTGTGGGGGGTGTGTCTCTCTCTGTCCGTGTCACTCTCCCACTATGTTTCTCATTGTTAGTCCCTGTGTAAGCTGTATATGTCACTGGAGAGAGACATGTTCGACAGGGGGGAGGGCAGCGCATTCACACCGTGGGATGCTGCCACACACCGTCACAAGGGATGCGGGTCAGCTGTGACACACCATGCTCCCTTGCCACCAACATTAAACACATGTCATGACATATGCCTGTTGCCCATGGGAATGCCTACTGACAGGTGATTAACTATGCTGTACATGACACACACACACACAGCAGTGTGCCAGGAGCAGTAAGACTCTGTGCACACTGATGGGGGGGGGGCCAAAGTAGCAGAAGGTGACCAGTCACTAATGCCCTCACCTTTTCCTTGCATATCCACAGATTGAGGATCTCCGGAAGAAGGGCAGGGAGCTGCGCCTCCACCATGGTGCCTACCTCCAGCGCCTCCAGGGTGAGAACTCACAATAGGGTGATGTACAATAATCAGGAAGTCACGTATCTGTAACCAATGTTCCATTATCCCAGATGCCTGTGTGGTGCCTGCCTATGTACAAGTGCTATATGTGTGACAGACAAACGTGCTGATGACTGTTATGTTCCACAGATGGTGATGTCACTGAGGATGAGGCCACCACCTCTGCAAATCTGTTCAGGCGGACACCAACACCACATGATGCAGAGGTGGTGGTCCTGGACACAACAGACGAGGAGGTGGAGGAGGAGGAGGAGGAGGAGGAGGGTGCATGAGGAGGTGGTGGAGGCGCAAACACCTGGTTCCCCGGCAGATAGGACACCGGAGGTCCAGAATGGACATTGGGAAGGGTTGTTTGGGGGGGAGCCAGCGTTGGGAGAGGGTGCAGGTGATGTGGAGGGGGGGGGGGATGTTGTGGAGGGCTCAGGGGGGGAGGGTTTCCCAGAAGGGTTGTGGGAAAGTGACGTGGAGGACAGGGCATCACAGGCCACTGTGGCTTCCCCCCAGCCACAACAGTTGCCGCCACCATCCAGGGCCACCCACAGGCCCTACGCAGATGCACCACACAGACAACATTTACAATGTGTGTGTGTGGTGGCAGATGCGTCGAGCACCTGTCTGTGGCCGTGGATGGCATGGAGCAAGTATACACCAGCTGTCTCACTCACAGCAGTGGCTGGCGACAGTGATTGAGAGGGTGGTTGCCAAGGTGGTACATCTTCCATGTCGGCAACCACCCCCTCAATGGCGTCACTGGCGTCAGTAATTGCGCCAGTGATGTCACTACATGTGCCCTGTGATGCCCTGTCTTCCATCACTGGGCATGCTGGGGGAGGGTGGGGCTCACGTGTGGGTTGTTTTTGTTGTGTGGTGTGTGTATTATGTGCGGGTGGGCGTTTGAGGGGAGGGGAGGATGTGGGGGGGGGGAGGGTGATGGTATTTTTCCCCCTTCCCACATTTGTACATAGTTTCCCAATGTTTTCTTTATAAATAGTAAATATCATTTGGAAAGGAACTTGTAATGCTCATGTGTCTCACCTAGGCTAAGTGTGAAGATGTCAGCATGGGATATGTGTGGGGGCACATATGTTCCTGTTGGGTAAACATGGGTCTGAAAATGACATTGTCAACAAATTAAGGTGTTCTACAAGACCATGTGTGTAGGTGTTTTCAACTAGGGTTCTGCATTAACTGTTGCAACGTAGCAGCTTTCCCACTGATGTACATGGCACAGGGATGGTCCTATGTGAAACAAAGATCTGCACATATTTGAGTCTCCAACATAGGCATGACACCCATTTATGCCTCTGACACAGGCATCCCTATGGTGGGGTGGGAGGCAGGTGATTATTGATGTGGTCAAGGGCAAGGGTCACACATATGCCACCAATGTGTAGTATATGATGGATTGCACACGGTGATGAGTATGTCAAGTAAACCAGCCATTGACAACATAGTCCCCCTGTGACCACATGGATGTCTGTGCACACTGTGCCGCTGCAGCCCCAAGGCTGTGGCGAAACAGGGTGCACATGACACATTACATATGTGTGTAGCATGACAATTGTAGCTGTCTCTGGCAAAGTATTTGTCACAGAGGACCTGTGTGTGGGTCATATAGTGCACCCAGCACTATATGACCTGGGTGCGGCTCATATAGGGTTCCCACCCCCAAACACCAAGATACACATGGGACAACATGGACACTCATTGTACACACACACTGTATGTATGGTAAGACAGCTGTTTATTGTTGCAGCTTTACCCTCAGATTTAGGTTACCATATAAACATGTATAGTTTCATGTTGTTGTGTTACAAATAAAAGGTTTTACCTGACAGACACACAACATATGATATCTTTTCACATTTGACACATAACAAACACCTCTGAAATAAGTTTAACTGGATACATACTTTCTCCAACTGAGCATAGCAACATAGAAAAATATAGGATAGTATCATGATAATGCATATATTACTCTTCCGTTATTGGCGACGTGGTCGCTCACGCCTGACACGTCGGCCCCCCACCCCCCTCCTCCCCCGGCCATGACCCTCATCTGGAACCAGTGCTGGTGGTGGTGCAGGTGCACATCGTCGCAGAACCTCAAGCATGCCCTCAAGGGCCTCACATATACGAGGGACGGGCATGTTTTGTACAACTTCACGTAATTGCCGCTGCTCAGCACACACCTCCCTTGTGTTCTGCTCCACTGCAAGGCGGATACGGTCCAGAATGCGTCTAGTGCCTGTGCATGGGATACAGGGTGGTCTATTAGATACATCTCCACTACTCCAGCGCCATACACAAACATGTCATGCACATCCCACACGATCGGTGATGTGATACGGCAGACAACATCACACAGATGGATAGGGGCAATATACATCATGACCACAGTAGTAGATGTCAGACTAATCCAGAGGGCACATCTCACGACGTAGATGTGGGATGCCATCACAACGATTTACAGGCTGTGCAGACACACCCACATACTACTGTTGTGGCAACAGGATTGGCCAATGAGAGCTATCACATATCCATCATGTCGGTGAGGTGCAGCATGCACTGCACACAAATAAATCAGCTGGACACCAACAGTGATTAACACAGGAAGGTTGACCTAATCCATCACAATTGGGGACACATGTGGAGGGATAAACACAATTACTGCCAAGGAACATTTGTTTGTAAATGAAGCAATGGGATGTTAGGTAAGCGCAGAGATAACACACCTTACCTGCACATGTGCCCCTCTGCTGCACATATGTGACAACCTGAGTGATACATATGCACCTTCACTGTTACACAGAGGAGGGTTTGGGGACCATATAATGTGTGCCATGTAACAAATATGGAGAGTTTGGACAGAGCAGGGGGAGCAACAGAGGGGGCCATCAGACGTCTAACAACAGTAGGGCCAAGAGAGGATGGGGCATGCTACGGAACACACAGCTGTTCTTACAACCTGGTGAAGGACAGTGGTGTCGACAGTTGGCAGAGTACATATTGGATGTCTGTCGGCATGAGGTGTTTTAGCTGGGGTTCGTCTAGTGTTAGACATGTTATGGTAGGTGTTTAGGCAACCTTTGTGCTTATGTGTGTGAGTTTTAGACAGGCCCAAACAATCCTATGATCATGTATGTATTTGCACAGAGGCCGCTGTTCACAGGGACACCATGCAAGGAACGTGTATATGTGCCAACCTCACATAAATGTATTCAATACCTGCCTAATGGCACAGATGCGCCAGCAATGGCAGAATATATAGTCCTGCTGGTCCCCCTGAGTACTCTCATCCTCTCTGCAAAACCTAACAGATATGTAGAGGGAGTGTGTATACCCTACATCTCTGTTCAGGGCACAGGGGCTCATGGAAAATGATGCCCATGATCCTGTGGACACAAGGCTGTGATGGATAGTGTTTCAATAGGCCCATTGCCGTCAATGAAACGCAATGCAGACCATGTTCCCTTTCAGTGGTGTATGGCCCTGCAGAGCGTCTCTGCGGACAGAGCGTCTCCCCCCCCCCCGGGACACTCCAGTCAGCTACCACTGTATGAACAAAGGAAAGCACATTGCAGTGTCTGAAACAGCCACATCGCCAATGTGGTGTGGGGGTCAGGATGTGACGTGTGTGGGTCTGTGGTGTGTGGTGGGTTCTCACATCATATGTGGTTTGGGTAGGGTTCTAGGGCGTAAGGTGCCTCTTGTGGTGGCCCAGGACCGGTAATGCACAATGGGGGTCTTGGACCTGTGATGAGCTGAGCGATGCAGGGCGATGTCTGACTAATGGGTCTTGCAGGATATGTGATAGTACTGCACATGAGCTGTTGGGTGATGGTATGAATTCAATTGACAGTCGTGGCTGCCTAGGTCTCCATACTCTCCTTGAGGTGCTTGCACTGGCTGTAGCCTCATGGGGGGGACTCAGTCTTGATGTGTACCGTGTGCTGGTGATGTAGGTGTGACCTGGGCTGGGGTTTGTCATAGCACATGACTCTGTATGTGCTGATGTGGTTTGTTTTTGGAATGCACAGGTGACTATGTGTAATAATGAAAAAGGATGTGTGAGCTAGTTATTGGAGTTGCCTCGTGCAAGGACTATACCAGATCATCTGCTGACTGAGACAGGAACTGCTAGGGAGCTCATGTTGGTGACTGAACAGAATGTGATGGTGAAGGGACACGTTCATGCAGAGAGGTTGAAAACATTTGTGTGTGAGGGGTGATACATCTGCCATTGACTTGCTTGTTGGAGGGTATGTGTGGTGTGTAGGATGCCATGATATGAACATGAGAAAGAGTGAGGGAACTGAGGGACATTCTACAGGGAAATAATGGGTATGATCAGGCAGATGTGACATGTGAAAACGGAGAGGACAGTGAACTAGAGCGGTGTAACCAACGAGACATCTGACGCTGAGGGGTGCGCACAACCATCATGTAGCCTGCTGAATGTGTCTGGAGCAATTGTAACTTGTGGAACATGGCCAAAACATGGGCATGTTTCTTTTCATAATACAGTTACATTGCATCTGTGAGCGTTACATAATATGAATCATACTGTTGTTTTCCTGTTTTTTTGCAAGGGACAATGTATGAGTCACTGTACGGAGTTGTCCTTGATCAGTATATTGCTAGTTCAAAGTACATTCACAAATGTTCCTCTACAGTGTTTATGTAAATTGAATGGTAGCCGTTTGTGGCTGCAGGTTTAATATTTGTCTTACTGGGTGTGAATTGTGTTTGCATGTATGATGATGATGTATGTCCAGCTTTTCTATGTGTGCTGAGGTATCTGTTTCACGTTATCACCCTTTGACGTTGACAATTGTTTACATCAACAAATATCTTCTGTAACGTCTGGGTGTGAGATTGTCAGTGTTGCAGTTACATTGTTTGTGTATGTTGATCCTAAAATCTATGTCATGGTGTCAGGATACGGGGTGTATGATAGGGCTCTACATGTGCAGATGTTGTGCAGGATACTCATGTGTGTGGCCTGTGTCAGTTCAGTACAGTGATTGGAAAAGGTCATCGTTCCACTTTATCCATATGCCCATTCATAGACATGTCCCATTCTTTTCACTGTGTGGTTAACTGCAACACCGATTGCAGGGCAACCGCTTATGATGATGGTGCCCATCGCAGAGTACTGACACATTGCCCCACAATCCAACTGTGACGCACATGCTCATAACCTTGTCAATGTGTTGATGCATTGGGTGACTTTCAGGAAGGGGACATGTTGGTTGGCCTGTACGTCTGCATTGCAGTCTATGTCTTATGTTGACCTACACGTGCTATTACATTATGTCCTTCTTAAAACCACAACATTGTTATTTCTATACGTTTGAGTCACCTATGGGACTCCTTGTCTATGGGTTACGTTACACATTTGCTCAGCTATATGCATATGCTATGTTCTCTGCTACCTGCAAATGCAGACATTGTGGACTGGATGATTTGGGACGTCACATCACAGAGGAGGGTTACATAGCTGTATATATGCTCATTAATTTGGCAGACTATGGGTTAGTTGTCATCCTGCTGTTCACAAGACATTTGGGTGTCTGCAGAGAGGCAGGATGTTGGTTTGCCAATTTCAGTATCTATTGATGATGTCAGAACGTGCTGGCCCCTCATAAACATTCCTCTTATGTCTGCATCTGTGTGTATCAACCTGACCTTACACTATTCTACTGTGGGACACAATAACATCATTTAATGTACCCCGCAACCTTTTTTTCTCACACATCTCATAAATTTGAGCGTAACATGTAACATGTGTGTAGGTAATGTTGGGACAGCCACCACACAAACACCAACTATAGACTACTGGTGTCTGTGTTGTGGTTGTGACAGTCTTTTGTCACCCACCTTCAGCATTGCGATGTGATGATGCACCATAGGCCCTCAACTCCCCCATCATCATCTGCGGGAGAGGTGTATGTGCGTCTTCGGCTGGCATTGGTTGTTGGCTGGCCTCTATTTCTGCTTCCACCAGTGGTGTCCTGGTGTGCATGTGTGGCTCCAGGGACTCATCATCAGCAATTGTGCTGCCCCCTGAGACAGCAGCCTCTGCCTCCACCAGGCTCATTGGGGCTGTGATGTTGACCTCCACCTCCTCCACCACCGCCTCCTCCTCCTCATCCTCCTCCTCCTCCTCCTCCTCCTCCTCCTCCTCAGCACCCATTTCTCTGTAGTCACCTGCATTGGGAACAATCAAAGAGAGAGACACATATGTTTCAGGAATCCACATATGTATACGTGTGTGATACAGAAAATGGAGCAGCAGATAAGCATGCAATAAATTACACCAGTAGTGTTTTCAGGGATCCAAGCCAGTTTACTGTGCACATGCTCAAACACTAATACATTTCAATATGGCTAAGCCCCGTACTCTGGCAAAAAAAAATACGTTTCTTGACATTTCCTCCATTCCAGGTATAGAAAAACATTTCATTGGTCCCGCTAACCTCCCATACCTCCCGTACCCCTTCTATTGGTCCCGGTACTGATATGATTATCCAAATATTTTTTTGGAATGGGCTCAGCACCTGCTTTGTCCCCCTCCTAGTCACAAGTACAATGGGCAGTTATTCAACTTGTTACTTTAATACTTCCAAGGCCATTGAGCCAATTTGTGTGTGTAGGGGAGCAGGGCTCAGCAGCCTTTGTGTCAGCAGTTTCAATTAGATCCCTTACAGCTGCATTGTCTTATCAGTCGGCATTTAAACATATTTCTCCCATTATTTAAATTGTACTTGTCTAGGTTAATGCAATGCTTTTAATGATTTAAAAGTCTACAGCAGCATATAGGGGGATGTGCAATTCCTATAGGCCTCTTCACAGACATCATTTACAGGGCAAGCTTGTTAGGCCTGTCAGCTTAGTTCAATTAGCATGGGGCATAGGCCATCGCCTACCACAAACACACAGACAGGATGGGTTGCCTCCATCCATGTGTGCGGCATGCCAGACACAGGACACCCTCCCAGACGTGTTTGTCCGCACCATGTAGCTGAGTCTGGGCCACATGTGTGTGCTGTGCCCATGCACAGATGGCAGGTTGCCCTTGTTCATGTTCATGGTCACATTGCACATGTTTGCCCATAGCATCCCGTTCCTCAGCTGTGCAACAAATGTCCGCACATGCGTGTTCCTGCCCCCACCATAAAACCTGGTTTTGCAAAACACTACATGTGTGTGTGCGATTCTGAGTATGGTTCATATTTGTATGTCAGCTTATCTTATCATTGCTCCATGTGACTCGCAGTGACCCATTGTGTAGCGGATGGCAACTAGACAGCACCTTTGGCCCACTAAGCTGCACATGCAGCACTTTATTGATGTAATGTCATAGAAACATGCCTTGGAAATGACCAGCACAGTAATACAGTGTATGGCAATCACAGGTGTGTTTGTAGGCTAGCGACTCGTGTCTGTGTTGGTGTGTGCTTCACAATCCCAGATTATTTTGAGGATGGGTTGAGGAGCTACGTTAGGATGTTGACCACAGACATGTCAACATAAGAGGTGATGTACGGATATATCACACACATGTTCCACCAGGATAGGGACATGATGAGGATTGGGTGACACATATGGGAGTATATGTGCATATGACTGTTCTGTATGAAATGTTGCGATTATACAGGACACACAAAAGAGCAGTTAGTGTACATACCTGCATGTGGATGTGCGGTATCAAGGGCCTCAGGCAGTCCACGAAGGTAGATGTCTCCCAATCGTGTTGCGAGTTCTTGTTCGAGGGGCGTGAGTGTGGGTATAAAGGGGCCTCCGCCACCTGTGCCCATAGCATGTTGTTTTTCAGCAACCATGTGCTGACGGACACCTCTTTTGATGTCTGAAAACCTTTTTTTGAGGCTTTCAACATCACGTGCAGGGCCCCCTACCTCAGACATTGCAGCACGTGCATCCTCCCACACGGCCATTCTGTTTGCCACAGTTGTGCGTGTGCTCATTCGGCCAAATAATACATCATAGTTGTCTATGACATATGACAGTAGTATATGGTTTTCCCTGTCACTGAACTTTACTGCTCTCTTCCTCTGTGTTGCAGGCAGAGGGATCCTTTTTCTTTTGGCCATTTGGCTGTAATGTGACTGCTGTGGCACAGCAGATGGCCCTGCCTGTCCTTGCCTAGCCTGTGCAGTCTGTGCCATGGGTGACTCAGCACCAACTGGCTGGCCCACATCCTCCACCACCTCACCCTGACCCTCTCTGTCACTGTCCCTCTCCATCTCCCTCTTGGGCACAGGCTCCTCTCACCACACGCACACTCACCTACACACAGCAGGACAGAGCACACAAAACAAATAACAGGGACACTACACTACAGGACACAATACAGTACACTCTAACACAGGTGACCTGTCACGTAAATAAGCAAGGGGACAGAGATAATACACTGACCGTATGTTGTTATCCTCTCCCTCTCTCCTGTGCTGTACCCCTAACACAGCCTCTCTCCCTCAGACTCTGTCAAACTCTCTCTATCTCTCCTTCCTCTGACTTACTCCCACCACAGCCTCAATCCCTATTGCACTCTGTACCTGTCTGTCTCACTCCTTCCTGTGGACTACCTGTAACCTAGGCTCTGTCTCTGGATGTCTCTCTAACTCTCTGTCTGTAGGTGAAACTCCTCTAACAACCCTCAACTTGTGCCACGTGTTCAGGCCTATTTATACTTTTTTTCCCCTTTTTTTTTTGGCACATGCGCATTTGTGCAGGCGTGGCGCTCTTGCGTCGTGCTCGTGCGTCGCGCTCGTGCGTCGCGCTCCTGCGGCGTGCGCGTGCCGGCTTACGCATGGGTGTCTGTACACGTGAACACCCACATGCGCTGAGAGACATTGTAGGACAACGCATGCGCATTACGGGGAGTGCCGCATGGGCGTCTGTGTGCGTTTTGCGCATGTGCGAGGCAATGCGCATGTGCGTGTCACCACACACATGCCGACACCCATGCGTAGAGTCGCGCATGCGCGCGACACAAGATTGTCGTCTGCGAGCAATTGCGCATGCGCATTGCCCGTCAAGGCAATGAAACAAAATATATAAGTGAAGGAGAACAGCTTGTCCACGTTGAGGGTTCTAGGCGGAGAAGAGTAGGAGTGTGTTTGCTGAGAGACAGGAAGGGAGTCCAAACAGGTGTATGTGTAGATTGTTTTGGTGTTGTTTGTACTGGGGATTGTATTGTCTTGTGTGTGTATAGTCTTCTGTGGTGTGTAGTTTGTACATAGCTTAGATAGGTTTTTGTGCGTGACAGATTTTTTTTTGGTTTAGTTTGCCGGGAGGAGTTTATGGCGCATATATATGTTTCTGCATGTGTCCTGTGTAGTGGGCAGATGCTGGGGTTGCCGGACAGGGGAGATGGTGTCGATGGGGCTGTGGAACAGGGCATGGGTATAGTCCCGCAGCAACTCAGACCTGCAGCTGTGGGGGTGGTCCGGCCAGGTGCTGTGCGTGCATGGCGCAGAAGGCGTGCCGAGGTGCAGGCTCGGCAGCCACGCCTCTACAGGCCCCGACCCCAGCTCCATGACATGCGAGAGGACCAGGTCATCTCCCTTTACCGACTGAGCACAAGGGCTATTAGGGGTCTCTATGAGGATCTAAGACCTGACCTCGAGCCCCTGACTGATCGGTCCCATGCAATACCAGGTTTAGTCAAGCTCCTTGCTGCCTTACATTTCTTTGCCTCCGGCTGTTTCCAGTCATCTGTGGCCGCAGTGGGTGGCATGAGCCGCCCCACCTTCTCACGATGTCTCCACCAAGTACTGCGTGCCATGGTCAGCCGGGTGGGGAATTACATAGCCATGCCCCACACTAGGCAACAATGGTGGACCCTGAACCAGGCCTTTGAGGCATTAGCCGGGATACCACACGTGATGGGAGCTATTGATTGCACACATGTTGCCCTGGTCCCGCCTAGAGACAGGGAGGTAGCGTACCGCAACCGCAAACACTACCATTCCCTGAATGTTCAGGTTGTATGTGATGCAGATCTGCATATTCTGAATGTGGTCCCTAGGTTTGCAGGGTCCACCCATGACTCCTATATCCTGCATCACTCGGCACTATTCACACAATTTGAGGAGGGGCGATATGCCGAATGTATATTGCTGGGTGAGTATGTCAGAATGTGTTATCTATGTATGTCTTTCTACATGTCTCTATGTGTAATCACAGATGCTGATGTATTATTTTGGAACACATGCACTTCACATATGATAGATGTTATCCACAGGACTGGTGTCAGTATACATGATGACAGGTGTCTGTACGTCTACTAAGACCACAAACATTAACCGCAGATCATAATGCTCTTAACAGTATATGATCTTAACATGCACATGTTGTACATGTGCATACACCACAGTGAATATGTCAATGTTGTTGATGCTTCCCTCAGAGTGCATGTTGTTAGCATATGCAAACATGGGATGGGGGGTGGGGGGTTTTGTCCATCACATACTAATGTGATGATGGTTAATTGTTGCATAATGTTTCGAGGTCATTTAACATTTATTTTTTGGGCAATCCGTATAACTACACACGTGTCATGTGTGTTTTAGTTTCACACACGCACTCTGTGATGGAGTTGTGACCCAGGGGTCAATAGCTAACATGAGTAGGTGTATATTAATATCTGATGGATGATGTTGAGCTTTCCAGCAGGGAAAGAGACGTGTGCATATCTCTGGCCATACATATTGGCTATGTCACAGCAGGCTTGGAACACTATATAGGGTTTACAGTACCTTTTGCCACTGTAGATGAGCGTAAGTTACTGTCAACTTGTCTGCCCATCCTCACTTAGCTTCACATTGTGGAGAGATTACAGTTATAGCAGGGGCCTAAGTGGGTACATACAGGGAGGTATTGGAACCAGCTACACAGGACGGTAATGTGGCTATGCATGTGTTTTGTGGGCAAACTAATGAGGGGTACAGTGTGCATGTTGGACGACTGTACCTTCAAAGGGATGTGTACAGGATGGGGAATGTGCAGAGGATGGCAATTACAGGGATTAGCAAACAGCACTACACAGCATATGTTGGCTGACTAACAAATCTTGATATGCTGACCTTCAACAACAGGATGTATATAGGTGATATGTTTTTCATTCTTACATACCTCCATGGCATACATGGTGTATATGTGTGGCTCTCGCAAATGGCTGTGTGTTTTTTCTCGGTTAGTGATGAGACATACCCTTTGATTATGTGAGCATTGGATTGCTGTTGTGGTCTCACAGTTGTGGTGTTGCAGATGTGGACAGTAACTGCATTACCATATGCATGTTGCACACACACACACACACACACACACACACACACACACACACACACACACACACACACACACACACAAGCTAAGGGTGTCTCTGGAACCTTTTTAATATTTGCTAGGTGTTTACAGGCTGCATAGGCCATGTGTTAATTTTATGTCATCATATGTATATCTGTTAGAGCTGCATAGTTGTTGTGCTGTATATTAGTGTCATCATGTTTTGTGGGTTTGTATCTCATGTCTACACAGTTGTGAAGAATGTTTCACATGGACCCCTGCATTTACATGCAACATTTCTTTCTGCAGGTGATGCAGGATATGGTTGTCGCCCCTGGCTGCTGACTCCTGTTCGTCAGCCACGGACACGTGCAGAGCAGAGGTACAATGAGGCCCATGCCTCCAGCCGCTCAGTCATAGAGCGCACCTTTGGCGTTTTGAAGAGTCGCTTCAGGTGTCTGGATAGGACAGGTGGGGCCTTACAATATAAGCCACGCACTGTTGCAGAGATTATCATAGCTTGTTGCATCCTGCACAACATTGCTCTCAGGCACGATATCCCTGCAGAGATTAATGCGGATCTTGAGGAAGATCCAATGTGCCCCCCTGTACGTGCCAGTGGTGACACACGGGAGGGCTCAGCGGTCAGGCGGAGGCTGATTGCAGAGCTGTTCTCATGTACGTATTAATTATCTTACCACACGAATGTGCTATACAATGTGTGTAATGGTTATTGGGTTATGTTTTATGTACATATTGCATGTGTATGCAACACTGCATTAACAGTTGACTCTCAATGCGAACATCACATAAGTGCCTGGGTGTGGCACAAATAATGTGGGGAGTACACAACAACAGTTGGTTGCAGATGATGTGTGGGTTTGTTGGTATCTGTGGGATGTTTGGCGGGTGACATTCCCAGTTAGTGTCGGTCTGTGATAGCAGCAGCTGTTGTCAGACCACAAGGTGCTTTTTTACATTATATGGCTGCCGCACAGTGTCAGACATATGTTGAGATGTTCACGTTGGGCGTTTACTCCCTGTTTGTGGACATTTGTCCATTGTGTTGCGTTTACATCAGACACATTTGTGATGCTTTTGTTGGTATAAAGCTCCTGTGAGATGCCTATGTTTGAGTGCTCCTCATGTGTGTGGCAACATGTCACACAAAGCACAATAGACATAGTTAGTGCTAGTATGTGAGGATGGTATTAACAATGTGTGTGGTTTGTGGATGTCAACCGTGACGTGTGTCAAAATGTGTAGGTGAGCAGGTAGCCATGACATGGATATGTTTAGGGGTGGGGACCTGTGCATTGTCCAGCAAGGGGGTTTTACTACAACATTTGTACCTTGGTGAGTCTACCTTCACTGCAGTGATGGATATCTACACACATCGTGAGATGTATTAGGCAGAAACATCAAGGGGTGGTTTACAGTAGCCAGGTGGTGCACAGAATGGGGGTATGTCTTGTGGTATAGCAGGTATTTCATGGATTAAATGGCGTATCTCGCTGATGCTGTGACAACATCTGCCATCATGCGTCTGATACAGGCTGTGTATGTGTGTAGGTCACGAGAACAGAGACCATAGGAACAAATATATTGCAGACACAAGCAAGCGAGGATTACATTGGCTTACATACACAGACTTAGGTGCCAGCTATTTATCAGAGGTGCACATGTAGGGTATGCATGTTTTGACGTGCTGACTAACACACATTGGGATGGCATGCAGCCCTCAGGGGTTTGTCACATGCAGACATGGGGTGGTGTTTTTTACAACATGTAGCACATTTTGACACACCATACCGTTCTTTATATTACTAAGACTCTATTCTGTTCTATGTAATTATCTCATGTATATAGTTTACCCCGGTTCTCCAAGTTTGTACTCCTGTTCGATGTAAACCAAACAGCTTGTTGTTATGGTCTTTATGTTATAATGTAAACCGCGCTGATGCCGAATAGTGCGGTATATAAGAACTTGTAATAAAATAAATAAAATAAATATCATCAGCACATAGCTGCCAATATTACAGAAGATATGAGATGTACAAACCAGGATATGTTTTTGATACGCGGATACATGAGGTGGAAGTGCATATTTCCAGTGCGTTTTGCCAATTGCCAGTGAGTTAACATACAACTTTGGGAGAACATTCAACAGGTAGAGGGGTCCTTTCTGCCAAACTGGTGCTACAAGGGGTATATTGCAATCTGGGAATGAGACAAACGCCTGGTGTACGCATCCACCTCTATTGCTCTGTGCGTACAAGGACAGAGAGGTAAGGGAGGGGACAGGGACACTACACACACCTGTAGATCGCCTGCAACACCTCCATGATGCCTTTGACATGTATGAGATATGTACATTGTGATAGGGAGCAGTCTGTAATTGTGGGCTGTTGTGGGGTGTGACAGCTGATGACATGACGGTGCAATGTGTGATTCACAGCTATAACATTACATTTGTTTGCTTCTCTTATGTCTCCAAATGCAGAGGACATACTTTTTTCGGATGCTGTTGGGCTGGTGCATTGTCATGTGTCTGTACATCAGCAAATATGCATTTGGTTTTGGTAGGTGGATGTACATAGACATTGTGTGTGCCTGCAGTAATTGAAATCATATGTGTTTACTGATCTGTCATATTGCACAGATGATTTGGTTTCCTATTTGTTAGGTTTAGCCTCGGTAACCCATCTCTTGATGTTGTCACTCATATTCCCTTGTGTTTTGGTTCAGCATGTCCACTGCCACACTCTCAATGTGACATGTACAGCAGACCTGCATGTGTGTGTAGGATGTTGTTTTCTGTAGTTTGCCTACACTTTCTCTGTCCCCAAGCAATGTACTATCAGACAACAACAGGGTATCTTTGCATGTTCACTGGGCCGTTATATGTACAGATATACACCTGTGCACATACAGGCCATGTGTTACAGATGGCAATTTGACATTTGCATACTGTTTGTGTGGCTGTTTCTCGGTTGCCTGTGTGATGACGCATTGCTCATACATCATACATTATCATGTGCTGTTATGGGTCTGTGCCCCTGGGTGTCTGTTGTGACTATGCTACCTCTTACATAGTGGCGTTTACGTTGTCAACATTAGGGTGATGTGTTATGTGCATTGAGAGGACATGTGTATTGTGTTGTGATTAAGCACTGGTGTGTTTTTATTTCTTTTTCCAGATATGCACATAATCTGGACAGTCATCAACAGTGGCTTGACATGCTGATTCTCCACCTTTTGTTGACATTGTCTCCCTTCAGGTGTACCTGATATTGTTGTGTAGTGACTCAAGCGATTGGTGTGATACACCTGATGCACACACACGGTATGTCTATGTGTTTTCTTTTGGGATCATTACATCTGTCTTTAACTGGTGATGATTTGATGTTGTTGTGATGGTCATGTAACATTTCCTCTATGCTCACATGGACAGCTGCATATGGTGTGTAGCTGCAACACACCTGTGTGACTGGAGCATGGACATTAACATATCCATGTGACACCCATGTCTGTGTTGAGGAATAATGATGTTGGCCACAAGGTTATGTTTAATATTGCTATCAGGTCATGTTTGCCTTTGTATCCCTTTCTTCAGCATATCCAAAGCTGTGACGTTATGACATTTTTGTTTATTTTCCAGGGTGTCTGACGATAACATACTTCTCCTCTCCTGACACAGGCCAGACGACAGACCAGACACATCTCTTACACTGCAACCGTTGTCAGCACCACCCACCTGTTTGAGGACAGACCACCATGCAAGTCTTTGCTATGACATTTTGCCATTGGATGTTTTACCTCTGAGAGTGCAACACATGACTGGGATGGACATTATTGATCTTTGACTACTGATTTCCCCATGACAGAGGTGTCGATGGCACTGCTGATGCAATTGTTTGGCAGGAAGTGCTCCTCATTGTAGGGGACACACATGCACTTTGAAGGACTGTGGTATATTGAACACAGACACTTGACTATGCTTGGCCAGAGCTGCAAAAACAAATTTAACATGAGTTGTTGGATTGCAGATACAATTCTGACGTTTTACAATGATCCCCCCTTGTGCAGCAGCAACTGACATGGACATTGTAGGTGGTACATTTTGCCACAGTTGTTTTTTCGCTGTGTTTTGACCATGGCTGTAACATGGCACCAACGATATTCGCATGTTTTTCTTACAACACAAGCATACAGGCCATGTATTTGTAATGTAGCCAACGATGGGATGCTCCTATTGTCTACGTCCACCTATTTTCCACCTGGACATGATCCCTATTTTTACTCCACAATGCTTTCACGCACAACAACATCTTGGAATGATGTGTTCAGTGACCCAAGGGTGCTTACATGCATGTGTGTCATCACTATATCATGTTGCAATGTGGCTTGTGCTTGTGCAACTGACTGACTATGTTTCTGAGACACAACATGTGGACATATGGCTTCTGTGTGGATCCCTGTAATATGTTTGTCCATTATTTCCTTATTCATATGCTGCTTCTTGTGTTGGTTTACTGTGCATAAATGACAGTCAGCATGTCTGTACACACCTTGCATTTCCCATCTTCACGGTCATGATTATGGCTTGTGGTAGCGACACTCACATTGCCACATTATGTTTGGAGTGTGGCTGTGTGCCTGACCATAGGACTTCGTAACTTGAGAATTCCATGTATCCTGGTATATGTGACAAAGCACTGTTTCCCCAATACAACAGTGCATGTTGACCTTCTTGATGGTGTTATATGTGCATTTTTCTGCTGGTTGTTGGGTTGGTATTATGTCTGTGTTTATGTGCATGTGGTACCTGTTAGCAGATGCTTATTGTGATTTACATGATTGTTTGTGTCCACAGTGGTGTAGCGTGTAATGCAATATCAGGCATTGGGATGTGAGCGTCACCAATACTTTTATTGCATGTTTTTTGACATTCAAAACCTTTGACCAAAATATCTTTTAGGAGTTAGTCTGACCCCTGTTTGGACATATGGATATTTTCTGAGGGACAGATGAGGTGTGTTGGGTCCTCAGCATGCAGCATCTACTCTGTACATGCACTCATATGTGGGTGACACATTTGCGACATTCAGCAGCAAGGGGGGGCTGGGGGGTCTGGTGTGAGGTGCAGAGCATGCACCTGATGCCCATTCTATCTGTTGTCGCTAATTTGGTGTCAAGCAAGTGACCTTTGTGTAGGAGGTGGCTTTGTGACATGCTAATGGTTTTGAGCGCTTTCCAAAGGGATGCCGCCAGCCCTCATATTATGATGGCACTGTATACACTATTTGTGATGTGCAAACCAAATAAAGTTATGTATTTCACCAACATTTGTCTCGTTTGCTGATTGCATTTCAGGTCTGTCACCATGATCAATGTGTGCCTTTGTATCTGTCATGGCTCCTTGTGAGGCCGGGAATCCATTTTCCTCCTGGCAATGTCACAGCATGTAGATGATGTTGTTGTTGTTGCTAGGTGATGGAGGGTTACATAACCTGTCGTAGGCCACATGGGGTGCTGGTGTGACTTGTTCACTGGTTGTTTGGGGTGCAAGCCATGTTTCACTTCACTATGTTAGTCCTCCGTTATTTGAGCATACATCCCCTTTATGTGTTCCTGTGCTGTTCATGTACATGGGGCACATGTGCTCACATCCTTGTACAGTGCCAGCTGTGTATGTGACAGCCACATGGCACATCACTGTGTATGAACGCTTGACATACACACCATCCCTTTGCGATATTTGTGCTAGATTGAGCTCATTGTCGTGTTTTTGGTATTGGCTACAGTCATGTGTTTGAACTCTGTTGTATGCATGTCTTTTCCACACATGTCATCTTTTTTTTTTTTTATTCCACTGGGCTAAGTGGACCATGAGGTACCACCAGGTTCCTCACCTCTACACACACCCTTCCCTTTCTTCACTGTAGAAAACGGTGCATCCTGTGTGCTGCCTAGCCATGACATTTGTTTTGTTATAGCCACCTCACACTTTAGGGTCTTTACATTCCATTGCATGTGGGCCTTCATTTTTGCTGTGATTCAGGTGGTTTGTGTGCTACACCTGATTGCATGTTGAGCTGTCTCCTGTTCTTATCCAGATTATTCACCTGATCCAGGGAGCATCCTCTGATACCCTTGTGCATAATTATTTCCTTGTTTTGCATGCTGTATTCAGTGCAGGACATTTCATTGTGTTTGTGCAGGTGTCGGTGTTGCAAAATACAGAGAGCAATTAGATCTGTACATGGGGGATCAGCATGTGCATTTGCTCCAGATTTGTTTTTTCTGTGGTTGTTTGACTTGACAGCCAGCAGGCGTTTTGTGTACTGGCATGCAGTTTTTGGTTAAGCAGCCTTTGCTGATGACCTCACATGGGCGGTGTTGCTTACCGGTTTAGCCATTGCCATTTGTGCTATTGGTCGTCGTTGTGCTTACTGTCTACTCTGTTGGGTTTGTATGCTTGTCCTGCATATGTGCTTTTCATTCGTGTGACAGTCATATGTGTGCACATCGGTGGCATGACCACATTGTACCATTACCTGAGTTGTGAGACACCCTTCCGTCCATCCTTTCTCTGCCAGCTATGTGCCATCCTACCCTGATGTGCATGCTGCTGACCACGTCGTGGACTACCACAAATTTGTGCATTGCATCTCAACCTGCTTGCCTCTCGTGTGTGTGCTCTGCCTAGCACTTGTACTCCACCATCATCCTGATATTTCACATATTCCTCTGTTTCTGCCTCCCCTGCTACACACATCTTCCCATCCTCTGTCGCACACTGTCAGTATAGCATGTTACATTACCATCAATCTGTGCATGGATTTAGCTGCCGACGATATGTTTTTCACATTTTAGGGGTGTCACATGGCCTGCAGCTACTTACTGCAGCCCATCAACTTATGTCAGTCCTTCATTTACTTTGGTATTGTCTGTGGTCTCTGCTCTGTGCAGTGTTTGTGTTATGTGTGTGTTTGGCACATACCTCTGTTTGCATTCAAATTGGGAGATGTAACTGTTATCAGCTAAGCCTTTTGATTTCACCTATACATCCTTAGCGCATCTTCTGGCACACCTTTGATTCAGACAGCTTATGGGGTGCCTACGATAGTGGCCTGGGAGTGGACAGCCTTTCAACAGGGCCTCTGGGGAACACTTACATTTCCCGTTTGCTGACAGCGTATGTTTGTGATGTTACGTGTGCTGCACCATGAAAGGTGCAATGATATATGGCACAAGGGTGTAGTTGTCTTACTATGCCAGGAATGCTTGCTGTGCACTTGCTCACAGAGAGGGGACATACCTCAGCCACCCTTATTCACTGGAAAGAGCAAACCAGGACCCCTGCAACATCATTGGTGTATTCACCAGTTTTCAGCATTCATGACATAGGGGTGTGTGTATTTTCAACAGACCATGGATGCCATGGAGCTGTGTTAGTCCGGGGATTTCAGTCTCCAGAGGTAATAGGGCAGTTTAATCGATGATATTGACTCTGATTCCATGTTGATATGAGTCACCAGGTCCTGTCTACAGCCCCACCTTGGTATATAAATAAGGCCTGACCCAGGTCTGCCATTGATGATTTCACAGCGACGGGCTGCAGGCAGGCCCAGGCAAAGGATTGCAATATGAGATTAACTCTGACACCCTGTTGATATCAGTAACCAGGGGCTGTCTGCAGTCCCTCACTGCTAAATCACGTATGCCAGAACTGTGTCAGCACACCTACTTATTTTTTCCATACGTTACAATGCACAGTGCTGCCAGCAGAAACAGTGCTGTGACCTTTCCCTGCCTCATAGGGCACCCTATATGCCGCACCCTCGGCCACTCTTTCAGCAACATTGTAGGGTGGCGTGGCAGACACTGCATTTAGAGATGTGTCCTCTGGGGTGACTTCAGGGGCACGTTATGTTACAGTGCTCTGAGAGTACATTTGCTAGAAAACGATTATTGCACACATATGCAATAACACCCTCCTGAGGCAATCTTACCCCTTACAGGTACTGCCTCTGCCAGACATGTTCATTTGCCATTGTGGGGGATTGCACCCCTGATCCCTGCACCATTGCACAGTGATTGTGTTTGTGTGCTTGCAAATCAGCACACCACCATATGCCTGTCCAACATTATTATGCCTCCACAACCATTGCCACACAACCTTATGACCAGCACCACAACCCCTTATGCCACCAATTTTTCCTATGCCTCAGCCAGCTGTCTTCAGTGTACACTGAGGGTGTTCAAACCCCTGCTCCCTGCAGTATTGGTCATTGTTCATACCATCATGCTGTGGCTCAGTTCTTCTGCTTTCCCATCAGTGCGCGACTTATGCCTCCCAGTATTCGGAGCCCTCCAAAACCATTCGTGCGACGCTTTACGCACAGCAGCGCAAGCACTTCTGTCGGCCATGATTTGTGTGGCTGCGAAAATAATGACACAGACAACTGCTTTCAGTGTGCACTGGGGGGATTGAACCCCTGCTCCCTACATCATTGGTCAGCGTTCTAACCATCATGCTGTGGCTCAGTTCTTCTGCTTTCCCATCAGTGCGCGACTTATGCCTCCCAGTATTCGGAGCCCTCCAAAACCATTCGTGCGACGCTTTACGCACAGCAGCACAAGCACTTCTGTCGGCCATGATTTGTGTGGCTGCGAAAATAATGACACAGACAACTGCTTTCAGTGTGCACTGGGGGGGATTGAACCCCTGCTCCCTACATCATTGGTCAGCGCTCTAACCATCACGCTGTGGCTCAGTCCTTCTGCTTTCCCATCAGTGCACGACTTATGCCTCCCAGTATTCGGAGCCCTCCAAAACCATTCGTGCGACGCTTTACGCACAGCAGCGCAAGCACTTCTGTCGGCCATGATTTGTGTGGCTGCGAAAATAATGACACAGACAACTACTTTCAGTGTGCACTGGGGGGGATTGAACCCCTGCTTCCTACATCATTGGTCAGCGTTCTAACCATCATGCTGTGGCTCAGTTCTTCTGCTTTCCCATCAGTGCGCGACTTATGCCTCCCAGTATTCGGAGCCCTCCAAAACCATTCGTGCGACGCTTTACGCACAGCAGCGCAAGCACTTCTGTCAGCCATGATTTGTGTGGCTGCGAAAATAATGACACAGACAACTGCTTTCAGTGTGCACTGGGGGGGGATTGAACCCCTGCTCCCTACATCATTGGTCAGCGTTCTAACCATCATGCTGTGGCTCAGTTCTTCTGCTTTCCCATCAGTGCGCGACTTATGCCTCCCAGTATTCGGAGCCCTCCAAAACCATTCGTGCGACGCTTTATGCACAGCAGCGCAAGCACTTCTGTCGGCCATGATTTGTGTGGCTGCGAAAATGACGACACAGACAACTGCTTTCAGTGTACACTGTGTGGTATTGCACCCCTGCTCCCGGCACCATTGGTCAGTGTCTTCACCTTTGTGCTGTGGCTCTGTTCTTGTCCTTGCACTTCGGCGCACCGCATTCTGCCTCCCAAATTTTGATTGCCTCCTAAAATATATTCCTCCCCATAATGGGTACTGCCTGAGACAGCCTTGTTCATTGCGCACAGTGGGGGTTCGAACCCATGGCCCTTGCACCATTGCTCAGTGTCTTCACTGTTGTACTACAGCTGTGTTCTTTTGTGTGCCCAGCAGCGCGCCACTTGGCCTTCTGACGCGCTAATGTGGACCCCGCACACTTGCGCCCCACGCATATGTGCGATCGCTTTATCCCGTTTTATTTTCCTTTTTCTGCCTGGCCCGCCCACTCCTTATATGGCACACGCACACTAACGGGGACCCGCACAGCAACGGTGTTTAGTAAACATGCCCCTAAGGGGTTGAACTGGAAGGGTGCTAATAAAATTGACCACAACTGTAAATAAATGTCCTAGAGCAATTTCAAGTTATGTTTAGACTTTTCCCTCTAATTCAAAATTCCTGCAGCAACAACCTGCTCCAAATGCAGAGTGACTTGGAGGAGTAACCTAATTGTTACAACAGCAGGCTGAAAAACCTGGTTTGAATCCTAGGGCTGCCCCTTGTGATCTTGTGCAAGTCACTTAATTCTCAGGTACAAACTTTCTGTGGACAGAAAAATACCTACTGTAACATCTTGAATTTCTGAGAAAAGTCATGAACTAAATCCAGTTCCCTTTTCCTCTTGTATAGAGATTGTTCTAACGCAGAGAGAAATTTATAGTTCTGTTAGTAAGTGGTAGTGCAGAGCCCTTGTAAGAAAAATTGAGCTCTAAACCTTCCTTGGTAGAGAGAAGAGCTACAATGAAAAGTTCGCTAGTACAAGGAATAATAAGGTAGAAAGCTGGGGAAAATACTTTCCGCCTGGCCTCACTTTTTCCACATGAGTTAAGAAACTGTGCAGACTTCTTGTTGATTGCTGCAGAGGCAAGACTCTGCTGCACCGGCTTTCCATTCGTTACAGGAGAAATTTCTGGTACCGTGATTCTAAAGAGAATTATGTTAGTAATGAACAGAGACATGTAATGTGCTTGAGCATAAAGAAATTACCAGCTAGGTGTTCTAAGGAGAGTAATAATATTATCAGTTTGAGAGATTATCAGTTTGAAGATGTTTTTCCGCAAGAGAAATCTACAGTATAAGGGTCTACTAATCCGTGTTTTTCCTGAAACACTCAAATTGGGGTGAGTTCCTGAAGACTAACTCAGTGGTTCTCAATCCAGTCCTCTAGGACATCCAGGCCAGTCAGATTTTCAGGATATCCACAATGAATATGCATGAGATAGATCTGCATACAATGAAAGCAGTGCCATACAATGGTCACCCCCCTCAGACCAGTCATGGAAGCAGTGCATGCAGATCTATCTCATGCATATTCATTGTGGATATCCTGAAAACCTGATTGGCCTGGGGGTCCCAGAGGACTGGGTAGAGAACCACTGCTTCTATGGTTGTGCCATGTAAACTGAGGGGTTTATGAATTCTACAGCAGCAAAAAGACAAAAGTAATTGATTGTACCATATACTATTTTATTAAACTTCACTATAAATTGTCTGATTCAAGTGATGGAGTTGTTTCCCTGAGAGGAACTGTAAATTAACTGTGAATATTTTCTGCTACTATTTGGTTCAAGTAAAGAAGCTTTGTTTGGGATGTATGTTTGCTAATCTGATGGATAATCTGCAGAGTTGAAGTTGTTAAAAGAGAATATATTTACTGGAGGACCTTAAAGAGTTAACCCTTCTGTCAGTAGAAAAGAACAACACAGTATTAAATTCTTTTTGTGTATGACCAAACAACTGGGTGGTTACTGGAAATCCCATAGCCAAGTGATGATCTCAGTATTTTAACAAACTTATTTTCTAGAATCTGTAGAATATTATTAGTACATATGAAAAATATTTCTAACTCTAATTACACAGAAAAATCTGTGCAAATATATTGGCGATGTAGTAATTTCTAAATCACAGAAAGAAAAGTTGTTGTGTTAAAGCAAGGTTCATGAAAGGGTTTCTCTGTTGTGGCCACTCCTGCCAAGTACATGCTGTACTACAAAAGGGTTTTCATTTCTCAAATTTTGGAAAACAGGTTCTGAACACTAAGGGACAAGTTTACTAAACCGCGGTAAAGAAGCAGTCTTTTCCGTGCGGTAATGGCAGCGATAAGGGGTTACTGTGTGCTAAGTGTGCTGGGCGTGTAGGAGACGTTCCGGCATTAAGGGGTGCTAGTGGACACTTATCGTGTGGTAACAGCACATGCTGCGTTAAGGGGCAGTAATGGACACTTACTGTGTGGTAATGGGACATTCTGCGGGAAGATGTCTGGCATATATCTTAATGCAGGAAAGCCACTGAAACTCTGAAAAGCCATTGGAGAAGGTATAGATGCAAGCAGATTTGGTAGCCGATGGAGTTGACTCACCTGATGCCTGGCAATGTGGCCTATACTGTTGACTAGGCGAGATAGGCAGCTGCCTAGTAATGATGGTCAGTGTGGTTGTTACTGTGTCATGGGTGGGCGGTGGTGGCAGTGGAGTCAGTGGAGGGGATGCAGCAGTTGGGGGGGGGGCGGCACTGTCCCAGGCATGCAGTCCTAGATGCTCCTGAAAGCATACACCATGCCATAAGCTACATTATAGTGTCTGTGAGGTATGGACAGGTATCCAAATGTACTATCAGTGTGTGGCATGCCATAGACCAGGACAGTGTCTGGATGGAGGCAGCATGTTCCTGATGTGGGCAGCAAAGTAAGGATTGTCCATGGTGTGTGAACCAAAAATAGCAGTGCCATGGGCTATATGAAACACCATTTGTGTGGGTGGGACTGGTGCCTCAGCCTGTGCAAGACAATACACCCGACAGAGTGGCATGATAGAAAGGGACAAGTTGAACCCATTTGCCCCATGTGGGGCAAGTAATGATGGCAGATCAGTGCAGGGAATGGCTATGCAATGAATGTTAGGTGCCTGAATATACGAGATATATCCTCTTTATGTAAAGCTGGGAGGTCACAATGATGGCAAAACAGAAAACACAGGGAGGAGCACTGCACTCGCAGAACAAAAGGGAAACACAGGAAGCAAGAGCTGTAGGTTGGTGAGGACTGCTTTATTGGAAAACACCCCTACGCGTTTCGGCAACGCCTTCCTCAGGGGGCACACAGCAGAGCTGCACCAGACAAGGTGTCTCTTTAAGACAATTGTGTCAAGCTTCTATGATGAACGTTGTAAAAACTATCAGACAATCTCTTTAATCAATTGTGCGAAAATGCTGTGCACATCAGACCGGCCGGTTTTACCATTGCAATAGTTCGTTAGAAATTCAGCTTCTGTCAGATTATTCTTTTGAACTGCTGCGCATCACGATACTCTTCTGGCATTTATCTTCGGCCGGTCTGATGTGCACAGCATTTTGCTTCCTGTGTTTCCCCAAAACAGAAAACACATCCATACCAGTTGACCCTGACATCTGCTGCATATACATCATTGAACTGCTGCAATGCGCCACGGCAGAGCCACTAAAGCCATGTTCACAGATGTCCACGATGGTGAATGCCATGTTGGTCTACCAAACGTGTGGCCATAATGCATAGAAATGTAGAAGAATGATTGTTTGCAGGTCACAGCAGAGCCAGGACTGTGCAAGAGCACCTAGGCACAAAATGAACAAGTGGGAATCATACCCTGGACTTTTAACCATGGAGACATTACAAAACAGCGGTCTGCAGTTGAAGAACCAATGGAGAATGCACTGATCCAGCATATCAGCTCAGTAAGATGCACTGGCTGCGTGTGCTACATGCACATAACAGCAGCAGATCGTGCTGCAGAGCGGTTTTAGCTGTCATCCTGAGGGTGAGGAGGGGTGCCCAGCACCCGGTCCACTGAACCTGCACTGTTAGAGATGATCTCTGCTGGCTGTGCTGTAGGTCTACTTCACTGCTAGTGGTTAGCAGGTATTGTCTGCAGTGTGTTATGCTTTTTTCCTACATGCTGAGGGTGACAGTGACAGCAGCAGCTCAGCCCTGTGTTTTGACCATTGGACACTAATCCTCCAATAACAATGCAGGTTAGTAACCAGTGTCAATATGTGCTGCCATAGACAGCCACTATAGTGGAGGTGTATAGGCTGGTGTGGGGCTTCTGCTACAATCCTGTCAGGGCCCCAGTGAGTAAGCCATGAATGACTGTGTCAGCCAAGCACAAACCAATTACAGTACATCTGCTGGTCAGCATGCACAGCATATGAGTAGTGTGATCATGAGCACTATTCCTTGGGATACTCAGCATTGACACCCAGCCATTCGCTCAGTGATTAGCATCCCCAGACAGAGAATTCATCTACATCACTGGAGTCAAACATTATAACAGAGCTAGTCACATTTTGGTCATAGTGAGAGTGCCATCTCAGCATGACATACAGTGGCCACCCAGGAAATGCACATGGCAGACGGGCACAATGGTGTCTTAGCCACATGCGCTGTTTCAGGTGATACCCACAATCCTCTGCCTCACCTTATTCACATTTTCAAAACAGGCTGGGAAAAACTCAGACAATATGAGCCAAAGTGCAGTGCAGAAAGCCACAGGACAAAGAGGAGCCATACACACACCCACACATATACTCTCATTGGCATACTGAGCAAAAGTGGAGATGGTTGGCATCCTGCTTGACACTCCTGCCTCAATATCAGTTCAAGGATGGATAACCTGTGCTCTGTTTGCATGTGCTATATTACCGTGTGCTATTAGCCTCCAACCAGCTGTGGATAGTGGAATCTGTCAGTACTGCTGGTGGGTGTTACCACCCTTGCTGGCCATCTCCTTGAGGGTTCCACATGCTGGAGCTGTACTTACACTGTCAGCTAAATCTTGCCCACAGGAATATGCAATACAGAAAGCCCAGCAGGGACCTGAACCTGTGACCCTCCACACATATACTCACCAACTGTGTGTGTTGCACCACAGTGCTGCCTTATGGGGATTTCAGCTCCTCTTGCTGACATGCTTCCCTTCAGCTGATCTTTGGCATATGCTGCAATACACATGGTGCACATGACCAGGACAAGGCTTCTGTCTGCTGCAAGCTGGTGCCACTTCCCATGCCACCACCAACACCCCACCATGAAGACATGCCCATGCACTGTCAGTGGTGGTGGTCGCAGTCCCAGCATGTTAAACATGTGGGTTTGGCGGGCACCTTGGGAAAAAGGTCTGGATGAGGGGGCAGGGGCACATGGATGGCCAGGCAGCCCCTGCAGGGGGGAAAGGGAAGGCACCCTAGATTTCTGCCTGGGATGCCAGGACCCTTGGACCGCCCCATGAGGCACATTGCCTTTCCGCAGCAGTAGCAGAACTGTGTGCTGCCACTGTCACTGTGGGATCATGACGAACATCATGGATGGTTCTGTGGATGGCAGAGACGGCTGAGGGGAAATATGATAGAGGTCTATAGATTACTGACCAGAGTGGATTAATAGGTCGCTTTTTTATGCCATCAGACTGTGGACAGAGTAGGGGACCTGCAATGCAGCTACAGTGTAACCGATTTAGGTCTTCTATGTGAAAATATTATTTCAGTCAACACGTAATCAAACCCTGCAATCCATTACTGGAGGATGTGGTAAAAGCTATCGGTGTAGCTGGGTTTAAAAAGGTTTGGATGGATTCCTGGGTAACGGTCTACAAACCATTGCTAAACAGGATCCGAGCTATGAATTGCTTGCCCCATTACAGTTATTGGGGATCATGTGTGTCTTTTGGGGAAACTGCTAGGTACTTGTGACCTAGATTGCGCACTGTTGGACACAGGATACTGGGCATGATGGACCTTGGTCTGACAAAGTTTGGCATATTTTGTAGTCTTATGTTCCTATGTGCCTTCTAGGCAGCTGCCTGGTCCCCCCTGTGCACCAGCAGCCCCCACTGCATGACCTCTGTGCCACCTCCTTTGCCGCCATTTACACCATTAACTTAGTGCCCTTTCATACTTGGGCACTGTGCTGTTGCTGCTAATGGAGCACTACTATCACTCTCTTGGGCTCCCCTGTCTGTGCATCACATTGCAGACATTAAAATAGGCTCTCTCTCCTCAAAAAACATCCTATCCGCCAGGTTTTGAATTGCGTTAGGTTTCCTGCCATTAAGGTGCCTACGTTAAGAGAGCAAGCCTTGTTCCTGCCCACTCCCCGCCCATTGACCCCCACTCTCCGCCCCGCGCATGCCTTTTCTCTACCCACAGGGCTCTTTACGTTGCTGTGCCGTTAGCGCCCTCTAAAGTGCCTTTTTGCACGCGCTAAGTGTGCACATGCACAGTTAGTACATGCTAACGGCACATTTTCTCCTTTACCATCATTTAGTAAACATACCACTAAAACTTCTATACAATATAGAAAATGAGGTGGAACACTTTTTATAGTAAGCCTTAAAAAGAAGGCCTGTTTTGTTGAATGACTACTTGCCGGAGTCATGAATGAAATGAGGAAGAGTGGGCAGTTTTGGATATGGAGAGTTATTCCCTTCCAGTTCATTAACTACACAGGTACACTAAAAAAAATTTTTTTAAACTGCCTCTAATGTTTCGATTGATTTTTACGTTTTTTGGTGCGCTGAATCCAAATCTGGTAACCAATTTGCTCCATCACGTACAGATTTTTTGCTACATTGGGTTAGCAGTTTGAGGTGAATGTTTCAGATTGAGTGCGATCGAGATAAAAGTTTCTTGGATGAATTCTTTATACTAATTGTTTAGTAGTTATTCAAATAAGAATAAAGAAAATTGTAACAAGGCAGCACATAAGAATAGAGTAATGTCAACAAAACACACTGTGATGGTAGCAAAATTGTCTGCACTTAAAACAGCCACATACATGTGCACAAACATTGAGCATATAAGAGCGAGGTTAGACACAAAGCAAAGCAAAGAAATGTGCAAAAAATGTTGTATGTAAGAATAGAAAACGCAAACCGCACCATTGCAATACATGAAGACAAACACCCGATGGTGTGAAAATAAAATTCTAATAAATGAGATCCGACACTGTGGTAATAACTAGCAAATTTTTATTTCAAAGTTTAGTAAAAACACGATATTTGTCAACACAGTTTAGATTTTAAAGTCATTCTTGGGTCAATCAATCTCCTGGTGGGCCCGTTTCTTCTTCCCCCGAATGCTTCTCTTGGTGCGCTGCTTGGCGCATTTTTCATCTGGGGTTTCCCGCAGCAGCAACCAGCAGAAATCAGCCATCATAGTGGTGTTCCATCTTCCTTGTACCTTCTCTCTGCATCCTTGATGTCCTGGTGAAACCTTTCACCTTGTTCTTCACTGTACGCCCCCAAGTTTTCGGGAAAGTAGTTCACATGGGAGTGCAAGAAATGGACTTTCAGGCTCATGTTACAGCCTTGTTCTTTGAAGGCATTGAGCATCCTGGCAACAATATCCTTATAGTTCTCATCCCGCCTGTTCCCCAAGAATTTGAGAACAACATCCTTGAAGGAATCCCAGGCTTCTTTTTCCTTCTCAGACATCGTTTCAGCGAATGCTCCATCTGAAATGAGTTTCCTTATATCAGGGCCAACAAACACTCCTTCCTTTAGCTTTGCTTCAGAAAGTCGGGGGAACTTTGAGCAAAGGTACCGAAAGCACTCACCATCTTTTGGAAGGGACTTGATGAATTGCTTAATGAGACCCAACTTAATGTGGAGAGGTGGTAATAGAATTTTATCACGAGGTACCAAGCTCTCATGAAGAACATTTTTCTCACCGGGTCTCAATTACTCCAGAATTGGCCAGTCTTTTTTCCCCCAGTGTAGGTCGCGGGCCCGGCTATCCCACAAGCAAAGGAAGCAGGGATATTTAGTGAAACCGGATTGCTGCCCTAATAGCATGGATAGAATTTTAAAGTCTCCACAAATCATCCACTTATGCTCATCATAACGAATCTTCTGAAGAATCAGGGCCAAATTCTCATATTTTTCTTGGAGAATAACAGAGTGAGCAATAGGAACTGAAGCGAATGTGTTGCCATTATGAAGAAGAACACCTTTTATGCTGTCTTTTGACGAATCAATGAACAGCCGCCATTCAGCAGGATCATACTTGAGTTTAAACTTTTCCATCACTCCGTATATATCGCTGCAAAATACCAAATCTTCCTCTTTGCTGAAATACTTCAAAAATTGTGTCTCGCGGTTGCGGTACCAATAAAAAGTTGTTCCTGGTGACAATAGATTTTTCTGTTTAAGCCGAGAACCTAGCAGTTGGGCAGCATCTTTTGGGAGTCCTAAATCCCGGACTAAATCATTCAATTCAGCTTGAGAGAAAAGTTCAGGTTTCGGATCTGGTTCAGTTTCAAACTCGGAAGTACTGGACTCATCGGGAAAAGCCATCTGATGAGTCTCATCATGATCAGAACCGTCCACACAAATATGATCCAAAGATTTTGGTGGTTCAGGCACAGGTACTTCGTTGCTATGAGGCATAGGCCTAATTGCTGAGGGAAGGTTGAGGTAACTTATTACGTTCTTATTTTTTAAGTTGTATCCCTTCACAATGCAAGAGCAAAAATAGCAGTCACTGCTGTGGTCTCTTTGTTCACGCCACATCATAGGTATTCCGAAACGAAATACTTGTTTTTTACCTTTCATCCATAAGCGTAGATCTTCCTCACATGTCTTGCACACTTTGTGAGGAGCCCACGGTTTGTCTTGATCGCCTAACTTCAAACCGAAATAGGCGAAATATACTTTTTTAATAAATGCAGAAATGTTCCTCTGCCGCTTTTTCACGGTATATTCCCCACAAATAAAACAAAAACTGTCCGGAGAGTTGACGCAACCTCTGGCTCTGTGAGCCATCACAAATACACAGCACTGCAAACTACAACTGTAGTGAACCACTTCGGAATAAAGCTGGATTACGACTGAGCAAACAAAAGGTAATAATGAACTTGCAAGAAACTGAAATTTGACAGGAACGTTCATGTCGCAACCACCATGTTTGAGCGAGCGAACGAGGCGAGGCGAACAGGAAAGAACATGCGCCAGCGCGAGTACTGGATTTAGCCCCCCGCCTCCCAATTGTCCTGTTAATGTATAAAATGAATACAAAACACTCTAAAATATCATGAGGGAGTGTTTCTAGTTAGTTAACCATTACAACCTCTATTTTGGGCCAAGAAAATAAACTGCAGTCGGCTAAAAATAAATTATGTGAACATTCCTTATATGGGTAAGAAATCTAATTTTGCAAGAAAACGTGACGTGATGGAACATTTTGGCTATTTTTCCTGGATTCAGCACCCCAAAATCTATAGGAATCAGTTGCAAAACTGGAGGCAGTTTTTTGGTAGTGTACCTGTGCTATTGAACTACTGAGATTTTTTTTTCAGAATTCCTATATATTTTTAAGTAGTGATATCTGTAGAATAAAGCCTGCTTATTACTGGGAATGTTTTACACTATGGGGTCTATTTTGTCTTGTGAATAGCAGGGATAGACGCTATTCACTCCCCTCTCATTCCCAGCAGAAGCCTCTCTATATGAACAAGGAGTTTGTGTGGCGAGACTTAGTCGGGGCCAGGAGGGGGCATTGCAGAGGCAGAGCGAGGGTGGGGCATGGGCAGTCTGCGACCCCAGACATACAGGGCGATTCTGAGGTCAGCCCTGTACTTCCGGGATCGGCAAACTGGATGGGTGATGGCAGGCCCGGGCAGCATTGAAAAGGTGAGGGGGTGAAGGGGATTCCCTATAGCCCGACCCTGGCCATGGAAGGCTAGATTGGGGGTCGGGCTGCGGCAAAAGAATAATGTGCTTGTTGGCCGGGGATCGTGTCTCCTGAATGGAGCTGCGGTGCCATGGCAAAGGAATGTCATGGCACTGTGGCAAGGCACAGAACCGATTCTGATCCCGCGGGGCACATCTAGCCCCCATGGGATCAGCATCGTGTCTGCCTCTGTGTGTCCTGTTCCAACCAGATGCACAGGGGCCTGGATGCACTCTATGGAATGTGCCTCCAGAAGCTTAGAAACTACTATCATAAATTCAGAGTTGGGATCAAAACCTGACTCTTTATTCTAACCTTCAGTGAAACGTCAGGAATGAGCTGTAGGCTATTTTGTCTATCCTCTTGGGTGTCCATCCACTCTATTTTAAAGAATTGTAACTTCTACTCCTGCTTGTTGCCTACTCATATTGGGGGTTATGTTAGTTAGCATCTCACTGTGTAAATAGTGGCATTTACATGTATAGACTGGAATCCACCTGTAAATGCAACTTTAGAAAGCTGCTGCTTACATGTGAAGATTTACACTACATAGAAATTCTAAGGAGGCATGGTGAGGGCATGGCACAAATCTACACATGTATTCCCTGTTTTACAAAAAGAATTCAAGTATATGGCCAAATGTTCCACATCAAAATTTACACCTGAGACACCCAGGGCTTTACAGGAGGGATTAAGAAAGTTATTCTCTTTAATCCCTCCACTGATTATTTCCTCTTCTGTAATGAAAATTAGCACAAACTGTAAGCTCAATACTTAACTGGTGGCACTTATATGTGTAGGTTTGCAAAATAGCCTGGCTGCACATGTTGAAGTTTTCCTTTGTATAGATGTATAAAATGCTCCTCCATCTGTACCTGGTGACAATTCCACACGCACTCCCAGATGCCCTTATAAGTATTTTACAAAAGGGTCAACATTCAGCAGAGCTTTTAGTAAAATATTGCTGGAATTCAGCACGCCTCAACCTCAACATCTCCATTCTGATTTCAACATGCTATGTGAAATTGGCCTTTATGTCTATCAAATTTACCTGACAGTTCTTAACAATGTTTTTTAAACTGTCTTGCTGAAGTGAGGAGTATCCTAATGGTTAGAGCAGCAGGTAGAGAATGGGGGAAGCAAAGTTCAAATCCCACTGATGTTTCTTCTGTCCCTGGGCAAGCTACTTAACCTTCCATTGCCTTGATACAAACTTAGATTGTCAACCTTCTGGGGACAGGGATGTACCTGAATGAGCTACTTTTTGAAAGGTATGAACTAAATAAAATAAAAAACTTTAGTCTACTATGAGACAGTATATCAAATACAAGAAATAATAAAATAAACATGACATCGTCTTTCATACTTTGGACACATCATGCAAACATCATTAGAGACAGATAGGTTGAAGGTCTTTGTCAAAGGGGAAGGCCTGCAATTCAATGAATCAATATATTTATTTATTTACAAAAGTTTAAACCACCTTTCTGACAAAAACTCTTTCAAATGGTTATTCACAAAAAATCACATCATACAGACTAGTACAGAGAGGATGACCCCTCTCCCCATAGTCCAACAGCCCACATCATTCCCCGGAATAGTAACCGTGTTACCAAAACAACCAAGCTATGGCCATGTAGCTATGGATGCCACTCTGTCAACAATTACCTACTTGACTGAAGACCAAACACAGTTTAGGATAATTATCAACAGAGTTCCTATGAGTCGACATTGACAACAGCAACAAACTGGCCAATGCAGAAAGATTAGCGTGCCCTTTGTGTGCAGAAAACGCAACATATATGTACAAGTACTGCTACGCCAGATGCAGAAAAGAGATTGATGCACGCGCAAACAAAAAAAAAACAGTATGCACACACGGCAATGCCAAGCGTACTTAAATAATATGCTGGGCATATTAAAATGGAATGCTAATAAGGTCTTTCACCCAATGCAGAGAAATGCATTTAGGATTACATAACCAACAGGAGCACCATTATCTCTATGCCTAGTCTGAGGTGACTTAAAAATCTTGTGCATGTACGGAAAGACTGTTTCAGGGCATGTAACGGTGAACAGTTACCTTTCACGAGATAATTTTCTGCGTTTATCTTTCGGCGTAAAAGCGAAGGTTTGGCATCCAAAAAGAAATGTCTTTTGCTTTTTATCTTTGTGTGCTCTTTGGACTCATTTAAAAGATTCTCCATTACTGTTATGTCTCTTTGTTCTGATTTCATAAAAAAATGTTTTTGGGTAAAATAGTGTTGATTATTATGGGGTGAGTGCCAAAAGAACCTCCATGTCCTATGTGCATAACATGAGCATTTCACATTTACACACATGCGCACACGGCCACTTGTAGCGCACTTATTGTTTGCGCATGCATTTGATCCCCTCCTTTCAACTTTCTGCCAAAGTTTTGCACCATAGCTCATCTGCATACATGCCCTTTGCTGCATACCAACGTAGATGTTTTGTGCTATTGGCACTCTAACAGCACATGACTTCAGCACCAGCTTTCTGCATCAATCTAAAAGTTCTTTAAGTAAAACCTTTGATTCAGAACACACTTTCTGGCCTGGACTCATTTATTTTGAAAAGAGGAGTGAGTGGGCATTAAGTGCCATAGGTCTTCCAGTGTATATTGGTCCTGTTCAAAGAACCCACTAAATTTTTCCAAAAGTAGAGTCTGAAAGACTGCGTTGCTCTTGGATAGTTGTGACCACTGTCTGCCAAGCAGCAAGGGCAGATGCTGCAAAGGCTACACACAGGCAGGGAGTTACTGATGAATCCTAATTTAGGAGGATTGTGGGAGGAGATCCCCACACATGGCAATGCCCCAACTAGGGATCTCACTATTTAAAAGTGAACCCTACAAACACCATTCTGAAAAACCATGTAGAACATAACAAATGATATTTAGATCAGAAGTTGACTAGGGACTGCATAGTTTTCCAGAACTATACTTCGAACAAAATATGCACAAAACCAGTCTTTTATTATTGTTTCAGAATTAACATACTACCCAAAGGCCAGGTTTCCAATTCCCAGACCAGGCAGATGAGGAAAGCTGCAGAAACAGCATCTAAAGTCTCTTTGAGGAAGGGAGGAGTCTCAGTTATCAAAAATTGAGAAACACATAATCACTGGACTTAGGGGTCACAGTTGCATTGTTCTCGAAGAAGCCTTTGTACATGACTGACAGCTGAGAATTGTTGTTGAAGGGGGGCGCTCCAAAGCTGATCCTGTCCAGCTGCATGTACTGATTGCTTCTCTTTGATACACACTAAATACTAGAACTTCGGTGCCCGGAGTCTGATTACAGACTCATACACCACTGGAGTATGTTCTGGACATGGATGGTAAGACCAGCAAGTCCAATGCTCTGTGCTTTCTTCTGGTTTGGAGAGGCAGAATACTGACCCCTTAATGCCTTACAAAGTGGCATCTTGTAACCAAGCTGAAAAATTGGACCCTGTGATGAAGGAGTTCCAGGAACTGAAAGACATGATGAGATCCCAACTATCTGCTATTAAAGAGGTGCAAAGGGAAGTAGAATCTTTGATGACTCAACTTCAGGAGTCACAACTGCAATTAGATTTTTATTTATGCACTAGAAAGATGGTTTAAGAGCTTAGAAGGAGCTGGGTCACAGATCTTAGCTAGCACTGCCACCATACACAAGCTTCAACTTGATTTTGAGGACTTAACAAACTGGAATAGATGGAACAACATTCAAATTCATGGGTATACCTGAAGGAGCTGATGGTGTTAATGTCACTGAAAGTGGCATTTTAGAAAAGCTATCTAGGAACAAGCTGGGACAACCAGGGCAAAATGCTCAAAATATCAGAAGAGTGGCAGCAGTGAAGGGGGGTACCTATAAGTGCCTTCTAAAATCAATCCATCTCTACCCCGAAAAATGCATCTCCCTGAAAATGGCTTAAGAGGTGGGCCCATGTATATGGCAAAGCTAAGTACATGCACGTTTGCAGCCAATTTTAGAAAAGTAGATATCCCCAAAATGCTGTAGAAGATTTCATTTCTCACCAACTCATCATGTTCCAGCTCTTTCATTATCATCATTTATATATCCACACATGGATAGGTGCATTTCTATATGTCCTATATACTCCTACTGACCAGTTTCTCTGACCTAGATCAGTCAGGTAGCCAGAAGTCACCTGTTCTCAGATCCCATTTTAGTTCACGTGATGCTGGTGTAATTGAATGCCCTGCCCCTGGATGTTGATCTGGGTCTAGACGGCATACTGACTATGTTGTGGACACTGTAGATGCGGATCACTAAAAATCCCAAGGCAAGACTCCACAATCCGGCATGCTGTCTCGGACAGGCAACCCTATATTAAAGTCCTTTTTAATTTGGTGCAGGTCTTCACTTCTTGAGCAATATCATGTCTAAAATGGTAGAGCTCTGAGTCTTCCAAGTTTAATCGCCTGACTCCATGTCAGTTGATGTAGGCAATTCTTCGTTAGAAGGTCCAGGTTGAGCAAGCTCCCCCAGAGCTATTTGTAAATTTGCAGAAGCATGGTGTGGCCTGGCTATAGGGATCTTTTCTTCCTCTAGCCTCAGTCTGGTGGTAGATCTCAGGGATATGGTAGGACTTCCTGGATTCATGATAGGAAGACACAGTAGTATGTGGGGCCTTCCTTGGCCTCCAGCACTTGATGTGACTATGGTACTTAAAATATCTGATGCTGTAGTGGCTCTATTCCTTGGCCTAGTGTTGCTGCTCTAGTGGTTCCTCCCACCCATGGCACAGTCTGCCTTTCTGGGGAGAAGAACCCCTTTCCCTAGTATTCACCCCAGCGGTCCAGCTTTCTGTGGCATGATCTCCGGTACTGCTGCTATACTGCTGCTCACAAATGAGATTGGCTCCAAGGCTATGGTTGTTCCCTTCAGATTGGAAGTCATGCCAACCCTTGCCTTCAATGATCCTGTGTTTGGCCTCTGACTCCGATGGGTCTGTTGGAATCTCCTATCTGCAAATTCATAAGAAGATAAGAAATGCCATACTGGGACAGACCTAGGGCCATCATGCCCAGTATCCAATAGTGGCCAATCCAGGTCAGAAGTATCTTTCAGGTTCCCAAAAAGGTACATAGGTTCCACAATGCTTGCCCCGAGGTAAGTAGTGGATTTGCTTGATCCTCTTTAATAATGGTTTATGGATCTGTCCTCCAGGAACTTGTCCAAACCTTCTTTAAACCCAGCTACACTAACAGCTTTACTACATCCTTCGGTAATGAATTTCAGAGTTTGATTACGTGTTGAATAAAAAAATATTTTCTCTTATTAATCTTAAATAAATAGCTGCAAGGTCGGCTATATTATATCACCTCCATTGGCTCCCAGTAATGCAAAAAAATTCAAGGCTCTGATGACTACTTTCAAAACAATAAATAACATTGCACCTACACACCTCAACACACTCATCAAGATGCAACAAGACACAAGAAGAAGAAGAGGCAACCAGAAGAATACACTAACCACACCGAGAAGATTCCGAAACACCACCCAAACAACAACCAACAGAGCGTTCTCACTATTCGCTCCAACTTTATGGAACAACTTGCCTAACAACCTGAGAGAAATCAAAGACTTAACACTGTTCAGAAAACACCTTAAGACAGAGGAGGGCAATTCCGGCCCTCGTGCACCACAATCCAGCCTGGTTTTCATGATGTCCCTAATGAATATTCATGAGATTGATTTGCATCCACTACCTTCCATTGTATGGAAATGGGTCCATGAATATTCATTAGGGACATCATGAAAACCAGGCTTGTTTGTGGTGCACGAGGGCCGGAATTGCCCACCCCTGCCTTAAGATATTCCTTTTTACAGACTACAACTAACATGAACAACCCACCAAGGACTATGAAACCTTATCCTCCCTATCAACTAACAAGAATGTCCCAGATCAGCCAACACCAACATAGTTATGAATCAATGTTCACTTCATCCATAAATCACAGTACCCTACCTGCACATGATATATCAATGTCATATCACCACTCTAGGTGTACATAGTTCTAGTTAAAATGTCCATGTATGGTATATAATTGAGTTAAATGCTCCTTGTATATTTGTAAACTGTTCATTGTAAATTTGAAAACTGTTCCCTGTAAACTGCCTTGATTACCTAGATAAAGCGTTATATAAATTAAATAAATAAAAATAAATAGGTTACATTGTAGCTTCTGTTGGAGGGGGGGTCAGAAGCACATGACCTGCCACGAGCACCAAAGTGGCGGCACAAAGCCGCTGCTGCCACTGGCTCCCCAGAAGTCAGAATCAGTGGCGACAGCCTAGCTGGGGGGGAGGGGTGGCTTGGCACTGGGGGGAGGGGTGGCTCATTGTGGGGAGGAAGGGCAACATGGCTGGGACTTCTGCCTGAGGCAACAGAAATCCTTGGCCTGGCCCTGCTTGCCAGTGTTTATATTATTTGCCGTTTTCTTCATTTGGCTCCTTTTTCCATTTTCTGAAAGATGCTTTGTTGGCTACAATAGCCTCCCTGATGCCACCTTTAAACCATACTGGCAGATTTTTAGCCTTCCTTCCACCTTTCTTCTAGCGTGGAATACATGTATTCTGGGCTTCCAAGATAGTATGACTCTCTGCAAAAGTGGCATTGGAGGTTGACTGGCACTGGAGCATGCTCTTGGTGACATCTCTGACACTGTGCTTGGTCCACCAGTATGCCTCCCTTGAAGAAAAGCACAGCATGTTTCAGATGTCAAGATATTTATGAGGTAGCTGTTGTGGTGTGAAGATCTCATTGGCTAATGCTGAATGTTATTTTTCCAGCATTCAATTCAATGACTAGTTGGCCATAGTCTGGTTTGAGGCCTAATTGCTTTGTTGCTGTGCTCAAAGATTCTTTACTAGACTGGTTTGAGTCTTCTCACAATGGTGCCAATCCTCCCTAATGCATTTAAGGAATGCAGTCCTCTTGCATGTATGTTGGTAGGCTGGCCCATGTGTTTTTTCACATTTTATTTACATTCTCTTATATACTGTGCTATTCTGCATCAGTGCAGTTTACATTGAACAAACTGAAATTACATTGAACAGGGCATTATAACTTTGAGATAGCTATTTTTAGAGGGAACATGAGCTATGGAGGGTTAAGTGGCTTGCCCAGGACCACAAGGAGCACCTGTGGAACTAGAAACCCCAGTCCTTCTGGCCCAAGGTTGCTGTCCTGCTAGTGCGATTTGAACTGCTGACCTTCTGGCCTGAAGTACCTTGCCCCAACCACTAGGCCACTCTTCCACTCCACTTGCATCACTCCATGGGGTGCTTTACATCCAGCATCAGCACACTCCTATGTTTTAAGCACTCACATTCCTGAACAGATGCGCCCCTGAGCCCGCTGATGGGAAATGGATGATCTAAATTTTGCATAAGAACATAAGATATGCCATACTGGGTCAGACCAAGGTCCATCAAGCCCAGTATCCTGTTTCCAACAGTGGTCAATCTAGGTCCTGTTTCCAACGGTGGCCAATCTAGGCAGGAAGCCTTTACAAACTGTTCTTTTTAACTAAAAAATGTTGTGGTTTCACTCAGCAATGTCCAAAAAACCCCCACAGCGATTCAGCTTCTCACTTTTTCTTTTGCTGGTTGCAACCTTCCCACTCCATTCATCTGCTCTTTGCCGGAACCTTTCAATGACAGGTCAGTACAATCATAGAACATGATGGCAGATAAAGAACATATCCACTGTACCCATGCATACCAAGTACTAAGCTCTACAGTCCCCCTCCTATTCCTTAGAGATCTTCTGTGCTTGTTAGTTGGAGGCTGTGGGGTTTTCTTGACTTGCACAAATTAAAAGTGAACTAAAAACTGCTGATTACACAGCACGTTTAATAATTTTATTGTTGTTCTATCTTTCATATATAGCCATTAAGGTATGTTTAGCAAGAAAAATTCAGCCCAGCATGGTATACAGAGGATATGAATGGTATAAATAAGAAGATATTTCTACTCCATCTCTTCCTGCGGAACTTTCTGAATGAAACAAAGAATCTAAGAGTATGTGAAATGGCATCAATTCTGTTTCCTGTAGCTGATTGCCATGGGAAAGGTTTCAACAAACAAGAAAAACATCCGTCTGTCTTGAATGCTTATGCAGTTGCTGGAATGGAAATTATACAATCACCTAATAGAAAGCATAACAAAAATATCCTTTATCCTTGCAAATTCCAAAAACCGAATAAAGAAAGATTATCATTATTTTACTGTTTCTGTAGTGGCCTAACCAGTGTGCTATTTGCAATTTACCTACTGGTAAAATGAGTCCTTCCCCACAAAATGTTCGAAACCTAGCAAGTATATGAGACTATGAGAGATAAATTAACATTCCTAAGGTTAAAACAAGTGTCAGTGACAGAAGCAAGATTCAAACTCAGATCATCTGACGCTCAACCTGCTGGTATGTTAGCAATTTCCCAAGCTTTCAGACTGATATTGTGCATACTCATTCATTCTGGACCTGTATGTACAGGTTTGTGTACCATTCAATGTGCCTTATTTAGAAATGTAAAAACCCTGAAACAGTAGACAGTGTTCATATGGCAATAGAATATGATGGTAAATTGTGCCAGTACGTTTTGCATCCCAGTTGAGTCTAGCAGAAAAGAAAGAGTAACTGTGGCAGGGTGACACATCTTAAGACTGAGCACACTGACTGCAATGCTCCTCCTCTCATCACCCACTGCAGTGGACCCACTTTCCCTCCCCCACCTCTCACCAGCAGCCCCTTCACTGTCAATGAAGGCAACAGCCACAGGGGCACAGGAAGCACATATGTCATTTCCTAGGTTAAATCTGGGGCTTCAGGCAAGGGGCAGGTGCAAAGGCTGATGGAACACCACCCCTCCCCCGACTTCCACCATAACCTCCTCTCATCCCTTTCTCCCCAGCACAACACAGCTCCCCCCACCCCTGATACCCCACTACATTATCACCATCCCTCCCCCCCCACGTCCTCACAACATAACAGCCCAGTCCCACTTCCTCTGACACCCCTTGGCTCTTAGCTGGGGTTTCATTGGTGATCTAGCAGAGAGTAGGCTCCTGCTCCAAGGGGTGCCTAGTTTCAAGATGGTGCGTCTGACCCCTAGTGGTAGATTTGCAGTACTACCACTAGAGATCAAGCTGAAAATACTCTATCACAGACATGTCCAACAGGTAGATCGCGATCTACCTGTAGATCACGGAAGGGTCAGAGGTAGATCGCCAGCCCCACTTGGCTCCATCTCTCCAGCAGCTTGCCCCGTTGCTAGGAGAGTGCTCGTGCCAGCAGGTCGTCTTCTGAGGGCTTGCCGCCGCTGCTGATCCTTTGCTTATCTTTTTTCCCTGCTTGCGGGAATCTTGCCTGTGGGTGTATTGGGCGCGTTTGTTGTTTTCGTGCCGATAGTTTGTGGGTACCCCAGGGGGCCACCGCCCGTGCCCCGCGATGCCACAGGCCCGGCGTCATACCTGTTCTCCTGCCTCTCAGAATCACCCATTCCTGCCCCTGCCCCAACACCCCTTAGAAGTGTGTTATATACTGGGTGATATCCATTCACCTGGACTTTACCTGAATACACTTACCGTATTAGTTGTGTCGTGTGCTGGTCATTGGTCGCTTTATAGTTCGCTTTCATTAAATGTTTTCCGGCAGACACAACAAAGTGTCAAGAATTTGGTGATTTTGGCAGGCTTTTCAAATTTTGTTCTAACTTGCCTATGCCTTGCCTTCGAATTGGTTCAAACAACTGTGACATTTGCTTGCCTCTGAAATTTTATTTTGCCTAGCCTTTGTGTTAATTCTACAGTTGCAATTTTATTTCGCCTTGCCTTTACGTTGATTCTACACTGTGTGCAGAATTTATTAAATCGCGTGTGGTGGTATTTGAACTTGTTTGGTGGTATTTGATTTTATTTGGTTTGCTGGACAGGTGTTTGAGTTTTTTGATGATTGTTTGGTGGTATTTGATTACACAGGTACACTACCAAAAAACTGCCTCCAGTTTTGCAACTGATTCCTATAGATTTTGGGGTGCTGAATCCAGGAAAAATAGCCAAAATGTTCCATCACGTCAGGTTTTCTTGCAAAATTAGATTTCTTACCCATATAAGGAATGTTCACATAATTTCTTTTTAGCCGACTGCAGTTTATTTTCTTGGCCCAAAATAGAGTTTGTAATGGTTAACTAACTAGAAACACTCCCTCATGATATTTTAGAGTGTTTTGTATTCATTTTATACATTAACAGGACAATTGGGAGGCGGGGGGCTAAATCCAGTACTCGCGCTGGCGCATGTTCTTTCCTGTTCGCCTCGCCTCGTTCGCTCGCTCAAACACGGTGGTTGCGACATGAACGTTCCTGTCAAATTTCAGTTTCTTGCAAGTTCATTATTACCTTTTGTTTGCTCAGTCGTAATCCAGCTTTATTCCGAAGTGGTTCACTACAGTTGTAGTTTGCAGTGCTGTGTATTTGTGATGGCTCACAGAGCTAGAGGTTGCGTCAACTCTCCGGACAGTTTTTGTTTTATTTGTGGGGAATATACCGTGAAAAAGCGGCAGAGGAACATTTCTGCATTTATTAAAAAAGTATATTTTGCCTATTTCGGTTTGAAATTAGGCGATCAAGACAAACCGTGGGCTCCTCACAAAGTGTGCAAGACATGTGAGGAAGATCTACGCTTATGGATGAAAGGTAAAAAACAAGCATTTCGTTTCGGAATACCTATGATGTGGCGTGAACAAAGAGACCACAGCAGTGACTGCTATTTTTGCTCTTGCATTGTGAAGGGATACAACTTAAAAAATAAGAACGTAATAAGTTACCCCAACCTTCCCTCAGCAATTAGGCCTATGCCTCATAGCAACGAAGTACCTGTGCCTGAACCACCAAAATCTTTGGATCATATTTGTGTGGACGGTTCTGATCATGATGAGACTCATCAGATGGCTTTTCCCGATGAGTCCAGTACTTCCGAGTTTGAAACTGAACCAGATCCGAAACCTGAACTTTTCTCTCAAGCTGAATTGAATGATTTAGTCCGGGATTTAGGACTCCCAAAAGATGCTGCCCAACTGCTAGGTTCTCGGCTTAAACAGAAAAATCTATTGTCACCAGGAACAACTTTTTATTGGTACCGCAACCGCGAGACACAATTTTTGAAGTATTTCAGCAAAGAGGAAGATTTGGTATTTTGCAACGATATATACGGAGTGATGGAAAAGTTTAAACTCAAGTATGATCCTGCTGAATGGCGGCTGTTCATTGATTCGTCAAAAGACAGCATAAAAGGTGTTCTTCTTCATAATGGCAACACATTCACTTCAGTTCCTATTGCTCACTCTGTTATTCTCCAAGAAAAATACGAGAATTTGGCCCTGATTCTTCAGAAGATTCGTTATGATGAGCATAAGTGGATGATTTGTGGAGACTTTAAAATTCTATCCATGCTATTAGGGCAGCAATCCGGTTTCACCAAATATCCCTGCTTCCTTTCGTTGTGGGATAGCCGGGCCCGCGACCTACACTGGGGGAAAAAAGACTGGCCAATTCCGGGAGTATTTGAGACCCGGTGAGAAAAATGTTCTTCATGAGAGCTTGGTACCTCGTGATAAAATTCTATTACCACCTCTCCACATTAAGTTGGGTCTCATTAAGCAATTCATCAAGTCCCTTCCAAAAGATGGTGAGTGCTTTCGGTATCTTTGCTCAAAGTTCCCCCGACTTTCTGAAGCAAAGCTAAAGGAAGGAGTGTTTGTTGGCCCTGATATAAGGAAACTCATTTCAGATGGAGCATTCGCTGAAACGATGTCTGAGAAGGAAAAAGAAGCCTGGGATTCCTTCAAGGATGTTGTTCTCAAATTCTTGGGGAACAGGCGGGATGAGAACTATAAGGATATTGTTGCCAGGATGCTCAATGCCTTCAAAGAACAAGGCTGTAACATGAGCCTGAAAGTCCATTTCTTGCACTCCCATGTGAACTACTTTCCCGAAAACGTGGGGGCGTACAGTGAAGAACAAGGTGAAAGGTTTCACCAGGACATCAAGGACGCAGAGAGAAAGTACCAAGGAAGATGGAACACCACTATGATGGCTGATTTCTGCTGGTTGCTGCTGCGGGAAACCCCAGATGAAAAATGCGCCAAGCAGCGCACCAAGAGAAGTATTCGGGGGAAGAAGAAACGGGCCCACCAGGAGATTGATTGACCCAAGAATGACTTTAAAATCTAAACTGTGTTGACAAATATCGTGTTTTTACTAAACTTTGAAATAAAAATTTGCTAGTTATTTCCACAGTGTCGGATCTCATTTATTAGAATTTTATTTTCACACCATCGGGTGTTTGTCTTCATGTATTTCAATGGTGCGGTTTGCGTTTTCTATTCTTACATACATACCTGTACAACATTTTTTGCACATTTCTTTGCTTTGCTTTGTGTCTAACCTCGCTCTTATATGCTCAATGTTTGTGCACATGTATGTGGCTGTTTTAAGTGCAGACAATTTTGCTACCATCACAGTGTGTTTTGTTGACATTACTCTATTCTTATGTGCTGCCTGTTACAATTTTCTTTATTCTTATTTGAATAACTACTAAACAATTAGTATAAAGAATTCATCCAAGAAACTTTTATCTCGATCGCACTCAATCTGAAACGTTCACCTCAAACTGCTAACCCAATGTAGCAAAAAATCTGTACGTGATGGAGCAAATTGGTTACCAGATTTGGATTCACCGCACCAAAAAACGTAAAAATCAATCGAAACATTAGAGGCAGTTTAAAAAAATTTTTTTTTAGTGTACCTGTGTTATTGGTGCCAGTATAATGAATTCTTATTTTTACTTTTAGAAATGCATGTGTGGTTTTGGCATCTCCAGTCCTTGTTGCACATCATCCAGAGGTCTTCAGTTCCTGTTGATCTTTAATACTTTGGGACAGTGACAGTTTTGGACCAGATTCAACCAGTGTTTATACTAACTTAGCAGATTTGGCCTTCTTACATCCAGCCACCCCAGTATAATGAAGATGAGTGTTCCAAAGAAGAGCAAAACCTACCACTTTCATGATGAATGGAAAATGGACTACTTCTTCATCATGGTGAAAGACAAGTGTTGTTGTCTAATTTGTAACGCTCCAGTATCCTTGCCCAAAAAGGGTAATCTGGAACGTCATTATAAGGCTCTGCATAGCAATATGTTTGATGCTGATTTTCCACCCAAAAGTGAAATTCGTAAACTGAAGCTCAAAGAACTTAAATCGAAATTGGCTACTGAGCAACAGTTGATGGCGAAGCCAAGGTCACATTCGGTCATTGCAACCATAGCATCCTTCAAGGTCAGCAACCTGATTGCAAAGAAATGCAAACCTTTCACTGAAGGGGAATTTGTAAAAGATTGTTTTCTTGAAGCAGCTGACAATCTTTTTGAAGGATTTAAAAATAAGAAAGAGATCATAGCTGCTATTCAAGATGTACAATTGTCAAGAAACACCATCGTGCAGCGAAAAGAAAAGATGTGTGGAGACACAACTGAACAATTGTTGGAGGATGTTTCAAATTGTGTTGCTTTCTCACTCAAACTGGATGAATCTACAGACATAAGAGACATAGCCCAGTTACTAGTCTTTATCCGGATGGTTTTTGAAGACTTCAGTGTTAAAGAAGAACTACTTGGAATGATTTATTTAAAAGGGAGAACTACTGGTCAGGAAATATTCAGTTCTTTCCATTCTTTTGTGACAAAGTGTAATTTTCCATTGCATAGACTTGTTTCCATCACTACTGATGGAGCAAGAGCAATGACAGGTGAGGTTAACGGTTTCATAGCCCTCTGTAGACAGCATGACGACTTCCCAGATTTCCTTTTTTACCACTGCATCATTTACCAGCAAATTTTGGCAAGCAAGAAACTCAATACAAAGACTGTTATGGACATCACTTTCAAAATTGTAAATTCAGTTCGTGGAAGATCACTTCAAAGACGGCTTTTCAATCTTACTCTTGATGAAGGGGCAGCATTTTGCACACAGATGTAAGGTGGCTAAGTAGGCACAAATTTCTGCAAAGATTTTGTGATTTGCTGAATGAAATAAGAAGTTTTTTGAAGGAGAGGGGAGATGACCAAGAAGAGTTGGAAGATGAGGAGTGGTTATGTGATCTGGCATTTCTCGCTGACTTTACTGGCAAACTAAGGGGTATGTTTACTAAAACCACGTTAGAGTGCGCGCCGCGCTTGTGTGCAGATGCCATATAAGGAGTGGGCGTTTCAGTCAGAAAAAAACGGGATTAATCATGCGCTAATGTGCACTGCGCTCATGTGCGCCCCGCACATTAGCGCATGAGAAAGTTGCGCGGGAAGCATAAGTGGCGCGCTGATGTGCAAGCACAGGAACAGAGCCACAGTACAATGGTTAAGACACTGACCAATAGTGTAGGGATCATGGGTTCAATCCCCCACTGTGCCCAATGAGGAAGGCTGGCTGAGGTATTACCTATTATGGGGAAGATTGCTTTAGGAGGCATTTTATCTTTATTTTAATTATCTCTACTAGCAAACGCACTCTCAAAGTGTGTTAACATAAGGCGCCCCATAAGGCACATTTTAAAGTGCACTGTCCGCCAAGGCACCCTAGAATGTTGCTTATAGGGCGCTTTATAGGGTGCCGTATGAGGTACCGCAAGGTCAGAGCACTGTTTTTGATGGCAGCACTGTGCAGTTTAAGGAATGAAAATCATAAGTAGGTGCGCTGACATGCAAGGAGGAACAGCAGTGTAGCACAATGGTTAAGGCACTGACTGCTGATACAGGGGTCATGAGTTTGCTCCCCAGTGTGCCTAATACATAAGGCTGGCTGAGGCATCAGCTTTGCAATGTATGTATTGTTTCCTGCAACACTTCATTTGTATTTTATTAATTGCTGCCAGCAAACACGCCCTCACGTGCCGTAACTGAAGGTGCCGCATAAGGCACCCATTAAGGCACTCCATAGGGCACATTATAAAGTGCACTGTCCGCCATGGCACCCTAAAATGTCCCCTATAGGGCACCCTATAAGTCGCTCCACAGGATAACATATAGTGCACCTTATATGGACGGTAACCATAAGGTGCCCTATTGGGCGCCCTATAAAGCGCCCTCTGAGGCACCTTATGGGTACAGAACGCAGAGAGTGTTTTTGCTGGCAGCAATAATGTACATTAAAAAGAGATAATGCTTTGGGCAGCCCTATCAAACAACCCCACTGTGGGTTTGAACCCATGACCTCTGGCTCCACAGGCAGTGAAGTAACCAGTGGGCTACAGCTCTATAGCTGCTAGCAAGCCCCTGGCTGGCTGTAGAGGGACTGCACGTCACCACACAGACAGTCTGCTGTGGTCACCAGGATAGGTTTAGGCCACCGGTACCCATGATGCACTGCACATGCAAATCAGCTGTCCACAGATGAACACAAGATGGGGTATGCACCCCCACAGCACCTCGGCCTGGTAGGGGGAACTGACCATGTCCACCCCCACAGCACCTTGGCCTGGTAGGGGGTACTGTCCATGTGTGTTACTGGCACAGAGTAGCTACACACCATCACATTGTGCGGGTACTGTGCTCACCCTGAGTGTGCGGTGGGGCGCCCAGCACCAGGTCCACAGCACCTTCCATGACAGAAATAGGCCATGCTGCAGGTCCCCACCAGTGCTAATGTGTGAGATAGGTAGTTTCTGCAGAAGCACCTTGGATATGTCTGTCTGTCTCAGTCAGGTGTAGCCCCTATGGACCTCTAGGAGGATTATGTACCACCACTCTCTTCCTCCTCCAGGGCTGAGGGTGGTAAACAGGGTCTCCCATCAACAGATGCACATTCTATCTCCCTGCAATGGTGGCAGTAGAGGAGAACATCAACCCTGGTCCTGCTGGGGAACAGACACCCTACAGGGCAGTCAATGCAGCTCTGTACACATCCATAACACAATAGCAGACAGACATTAGGCCTGGATCTGATAAGCTGCACCCCACCACTATCTGATATTCTCCTGCAGCAAGCCTTCAGCCGCTGTACCCTGCAAGACAATCCATCAAGACACATACCAGCTGCAAACAGTTTGCTAGCTAGTCCATAGTGCATGTTCCTGGTGGAAATGCATGCACCCAGAACTGGGATGTCAGCATACACAACAAGCAGATAAGTCAGTGACTGGGCTCCAAAAGGAAAACCATAAATATCACATGAAAAAATTACTATACAGCACTATGGGGGTGCCTAGCCATGCTGTGGTCACTGCACAATCAGGGTGAGAGTGATCTCCCAGCAGGACATGCTGAGGCCACCCTGTCTGTGTAGGTGGTGGCCGGACACTAAAATGTCCCAGCCAGTGCCCTATGCCCTGTGCAGATGCATCCTGGCCAGGCCACCCTGTCCGGGCTATACCCATGGTACCTTGCTCCTCATTATGCACATTGGCAGGCCAATACTGGCAACAGTGTGGGCTGTGGAGGGTGTTTACAGCCATCACACACTGGATAGACAGAAAGACACCCCCACACCTATGCCAGCATTGTGCTACTATAGAGGAGTTTACCAGCCCTGGCCACCACACCAGTCCTGGGCACAGTACAGGCATTCATATGGTACGCAATACTGTTGGGGGTCACTCCCCAGGGTGGTAAACACTATCAGAGACCAGACCTGAAGCACACACCACAGACATCAGAAAGGTTGTTATGATGGAGCTCAATCAGCAAACTGTGCTTAACGTAGGAATTGCTATCTGCCAGTAATCATAGCAAACGTTTGATAGCTGTGTACCGTATACCCAGGTGTAGGGTGGCATTGCTAAGGTATGCAAGTGCTAGTATTGGGAGATGCACGCAGGGCCCAATGTCCTGCCTCTCCAGGAGGCATTGGCCAATGGGGCCTGTGGGTGTGGGTGTGGGTGTGTCTGCCCCTGTTGGCTACTGCTTTACAGCAGAGGTTCCCATCTCCAGTCCTGGTGTGCAAAACACTGTTCGGGTTTTCATGCTGTCCCTCATGAATATGCATAAGATACATCTGCATACCATGGGGGTGGTGCATAGATATGCAGCACAGGCATCTTTATTAGAGGCAGCATGGAACCTGAATGGTGTTTGGCCCTCCAGGACTGCATTTGGGAGACTCTGCTCTAGGTAATGCGCTTGTTTAAGGTGTCTGTGCTTGGTGGGGTAAAATATAGGCATATTAACCATGCGTATGTTCTCTGCAATAAAGGTTTGTCCTTACTATCACGGTTTAGTTGTGGGAAAAATATGTGGACTGGATTGGCAGTAGCCCCAGCTGGGCTTTGAACCTGTGACCTTCTGTTTTTGCACACACTGTCTGTGTGCACTGCACCACTGTGTTGCCACAGATATGCTGCATTCCCTGGGAAGTCCATGACTGTACATCCGACAGGGCCTGTTTGTTGCAGTGCACGGCACCCACCTGGACAGGGCTAGGCCATGGTCTGCTGTTGCCATCAGCTGCTGCCATCTCCACCACCAGTACTGCTCCATCCTTAGATTGGAGACAGCATAAACCCTGAAGGATTTGTGGTCCTCCAGGATTGCATTTGGGGGAATCTGCTCTAGGTAATGTGCATGTTTCTGGTGTCTGTGTTCTGTAGGGTAAAATAGAGGTGTTTGAGCCATGCTTATGTTCTCTGCAATAAAGGTTCAGCTTTACTATCATGATATAGTTGTGGGTAAAATATGGGGATTGGGTTGGCAGGAGCCCCAGCTGGGGCATGAACCTGTGACCTTCTGTTTCCAAACAGACTGGTTGTGTGCACTGCACCACTGTGTTGCCACAGAGACGGTGCATTCCCTGATGATACCATGACTGTTTGTCCGGCAGGGCCTGTCTGTTGCAGTGCATTGCACCCACCTACACAGGGCTAGGCCATGATCTGCTCTGGGCAGCTGCCACTGCCCCCCTTCACCTCCAGTACCCCTGTGCCACCATGCTGACATGCCCTTCTGCTGGTGGTGCTGGTGGTACGCAGTCTCAGGCCATCCTGTGTGCGGGTAGGCGGCTGCCTATGGTGCGGGTTCTGGGGTACAAGTGCCTTCATATCTGTCCGCACGTCCCCCAATCACTGCCTGCCAATTTCTGTGCCCTTGGGGGAACCTGCTGGGTACTGTCCCCTGTGACACTGTGCTAAACACTCTCGTGCCCATGTTGGGCCCTCATCAGTTGCTGTCTGGCTGCTGTTCAGTTTCAGCATTCCTAAGTGCCATCTAGGCATCTGCCTAGTCCGCACTGTGCCCCAGCTGCACCACAGCATGTGCCGCCTGCAGCCCTCTGAATCCCCTTTCCCAGCATCTGTCCAGTTGCCCATTCCGACCTGCCCGCCCTGCTGTTGTGGAACATGTGCATGCCATAGGTAACCTGTCCAATGGAGAGGGAAACCCTGATCAGTGTTATTTCACTGCGGGATCATTCACCTTGTATGGGGACGGAGCGTAGACCCTTCTAAAATTCATATTTATTTTTTGGGGCTTTGTTGGGAGTGCTTTTTGATGTTTCCCATTACTCTCAGTATTGCCCAGCTTGCTTATGATTTTTTTATATTTTGTTGGGGTCATTTTTAATGTTTATTTGCCCTTTTGTTCCGTGCACATGTATCACACTGCTCACATTTGTAGGTTTCCCTGGTTTTGCTGTACATTGCTGACATAAATGGTTTCTCTTCCCTTTAAATCAGCTCTACCGCGAGGTTTTCACTCGCGGTATTTTTTTGCTTGAATTTCAGCCCCGCTCGTGTGCGGGGAGCCTCTCCCCTCCCACTCTCCACCCATTGACCCCGTTTCTCTGCCCCTGGGGAGCCTTCCTCCGCCCTCCGAGAGCCTTTCCACGCCTTTATCGCACATCAGCGCGCCGCGCACATGAGCGGGCACTTTAGGGCAGCGGGCACTTTAGTGCGGCACACACATGTGCGGGGCACAAAAACGCATCATTATCATGCGCTAAGGTACCTTAGCGCACGCTATTGTGCGCCGCGCACTTGAGCGCAGTTTAGTAAACATACCCCTAAGTGATATGAACCTTGAACTACAAGGTAAAAACAAATGCATTGGCGAGATAGTGAGCATAGTTTCATCCTACAAGAGCAAATTCGAGCTAATGATGACTGACCTTTCAAATAACACTTTTGATCATTTTCCTAATACGCAGGACCATCTGGGACAATATCCAAATTTTGTTTTTCAGAACGAGAAGTATTTGACAGAAATCTGTTCTGTTATCCAGGAATTCGAAAATAGATTCTGTGAGTTCCAAAAAATTGGAACAGTTGTGGAATACTTGTCATACCCATTCAAATTAGATGTGGACATTAAAGAAACTGCAGCTGCTATCAGTAAAAATTACTCATTGAACAAGCCATCTCTTGAAAATGAAATATTAACCCTTAAAAATGACATTTTCTCAAGACCCGTGCTGAGCAAGAATCATTTTGGAAACTAGTGCCTAGAGACAAATTTCCCAACTTGAGAAGATGCAGTGAAGCTCTACACTCCTGTTTCGGTTCAACTTATTTGTGTGAATCTGCGTTTTCCCATCTGAAAATGTCAAAGAGTACACAACATTCCAATATGACAGATGAACATCTCCAGGATTCCCTGAGACTGGCCCTCACACAATATTCACCCAACTTCAAAAAGCTGGTGGATGAAATGCAGGCTCAGACGTCTCACTAATGAGGAAGAGCGAAATATTAAAGATTGTACACGATCAGCCTGGATCAATACTCGACCTAAATGTAACACAAATTACTCAATAAAAGTTAAAGAAAGTTATTAAGACAGTTAAAGAAAGTTATTACTCAATAAAACTTTAAGAAAAAAATGTACTTTCCATTTCCCCTCGCAGTTCTTACTGGATTTTCGTCTCTCTGTTTTGTTTTTGCTTAATTTGCTTAACAGCTGATCACATCCAAGTAAATGACAGAAGGTTCATTAAAAATGGGGGGGGGGGGGGGGAAACCACCAACTTTATTGGGTTAAAATTTAATTTGAAACTAATTTGAAACTTAATTTTCATGGTGGTAGATCACCGGCACTTTTGGCCGGAAAAAGTAGATCACGAAGTTGGACATGCCTGCTCTATCAGGTTGCAACAGCATGTACTCTATCAGGTTGCAGCAGAAAGTCAGTGCTGAAGTCGCATGATATTAGCTGTGTATGTTTTTTCATAGTATGCTGATAGCGCTATGGTGCAACCTCATTTGGAGTATTGTGTGCAATTCTGCAGACCACACCTTCAAAAGGATATGAGCAGGTTGGAGTGAGTGCAGAGGGTGGCTACTAAAATGATTAATGGTCTTTGTTATAAAGCATATAAAGACAGATTTAAAGATCTTAATATGTATACTTCAGAGTAAAGACGGGATAGAGACATTTAAATACCTCCGTGGCATAAATGCACAGGAGGAGAGTCTCTTTCAATTGAAAGCAAGCTCTGCTACGAGGAGACATGGGATGAGGATGAAAGGGGATAGACTCAGGAGTAGTATGCATAAATATTTCTTACAAAAAGAGTGGTAGATACATGGAATAATCTCCCAGTGGAGGTTGTGGACACGAGGAGAGCATCTGAATTTAAGAAAGCATGGCAAACACAGAAGATCCCTAAAGGTAAAAAGGGGACTATTGTGTCTGATTCCGATGTTGGCTGTTGTTGTTTAGTGTTGTGAGGTTTTTTTTGTTTTACAGTTGTTTTACATTTCAGATCCGCATAGAAAACAAATGTTGTATGTATATTTTGGTTATATTATGTACGAGGGCCGTTTTTTTTTCAACCTCCGATAGGCTATAAATAAAAGACAAGTTCATATAAAACAATAATTTTATTACCAAAAGATTGGTACACTTACGGTTACTTTTCAACATAATCACCGAAGAGATTGAGACATTTGTCATATCTGTGGACAAGCTTTTCAATACCCTCTGCAAAGAAAGTTGCCGCCAATGAATTCAAGTAGTCCTTGACGTTGGTTTGAAGGTCCTCATTGGTTTGAAAGCGCTTTTGTGGCCGTCCGTCAACATATTTGGGACCCAACGTGCACAAAGTTTTTTGTAGCCTAACCGTTCAGTAACAATAGAGTACAAAACAGACCTTGAAACCTCTGGAAATTCCGTAGACAAAGCAGTAATGGTGAATCTGCGGTTTTCTTTAACCATTCTGTCAACTCGTTGCACCAGGTCATCTGAAATGACAGATTTGCGTCCTTGGCCCAACACCATCACTCATGAAGTTTTCCCCATACACACGACTCATTCTCCGATGGATTTCTGCAGCACTATGGCCTTCAGCCTGTAGAAAACGAATCACACTTCGCAATTCACACTTGGAGGGAGCATCAATCATGGTGGACATGTTTACGTGGCTGTAGCACAACGCCGACTGACGCCTGAATGTCAACAATGGCGGAGTGTGTAGTGCAAGAGCTGTGCAGTCGCCTACAGCGCATGCCCGCTTTCTGCTGCCCGCGTAGCGTCTGCACGGAGCGATCGGAGGTTGAAAAAAAAACGGCCCTCGTATATATATTTTGATTGTCTTTGATGTGTTAAGTATTTGTTGTTGATCTGATCTAGTGTTCTGATGCATTTTGCATCTGCAAGGGAGATAGCAGTAGCTGGATTGCTCCTACATACCACAACTGCCCTTCCCCCCATCACCCCTGTGCCCATGCCCATCCTCTTACTATAGACCAGGGGCTCTTTATCCAGTCCTGGGCAGTCATGCAGTTTCTCATAATTTCCTCAGTGGATATACATAAGACAGATATGCACACATACTGGTCTAGCCTGAGGACTAGGTTGAGGCCCCTCCACATAATGACTATGGAGGTATTGAGAAATAGGCAAGACAAATTTGTAATGGTAGATAACAATTTTTTGTATAAGATAAACTATTTGCAAATGAACAGCATCATGGGGGGGGGGGGGTAGAGAGGAGGGAGGAATAATAAAAATGGTGAAAGGGAAAAAAATCCAGGGAGAAGAGGATCACTGCGGTGGGGCCAGTAAGCACTGGGCAATATACTGAATGGCCTCGATGAGGCAGTTGAGCATATTGCCCATCACCACCAACTGCCCTCAGAGGTCCGCCAACATGTTGTGGACCCCTTCCTGAGCCATAAAGTCAGTTGCAGCCCAGGAGGGGGTGAGGCAACATGTGGCTCCCTATGATCCCCTTCCTCCTGGATTGTGGGGACAGGGGGAGCAAACAGGATAACACTCAGCCAGGGGGTAGGAGTGGGGAGGAGACATCAGGAGGTGGGACATCAGAGAGTGGGGGTGGGGTGGGGCATTAGACTGTGGCTCCATGGCTGCAGCTGTGGCTGATGCCATGGCTGTGGCCATGGGTGTGGGCAGTCTGGGGATCCCAGTTTCTCCTCTTCCTCATCTGGACTGAGCTCTGCCAAACATAAGAACATAATAAGAACATAAGATATGCCATACTGGGTCAGACCAAGGTCCATCCAGCCCAGTATTCTGTTTCCAACAGTGGCCAATCTAGGTCATATGTACCTAGCAGTTTCCCCAAGAGACACAAGTTCCACAATGCTTGTACTGGGTCAAGCATTGATATCTTCGGTCACTTCTTAATAATGGTTTATGGACCTTTCCTCCAGGAACTTGTCCAAACTTTTTTTAAACCCAGCTACACTAACAGCCTTTACTACATCCTCCGGTAACAAATTCCAGAGTTTGATTACACGTTGAGTGAAAAAATATTTTATTTTATTAGTCTTAAATAGTTTACCCTGTAGCTTCATTGCATGTCCCCTAGTCTTTCTATATTCTGATAACGTAAACAATCGATCTACGTTTACCCGTTCCACTCCGTTCATTAATTTATAGACTTCTATCATATCTCCCCTCAGCCGTCTCTTTTCCAGGTTAAAGAGCCCTAACCTTTTTAGCCTTTCCTCATAGGAGTATCCTTCCATCCCCTTTACCATTTTGGTGGCTCTTCTCTGAACCTTTTCTAAAATCGCTATATCCTTTTTAAGATACGGCGACCAGAATTGCACACAATATTCAAGGTGCGGTCTCACCATGGAACGATATAGAGGCATTATAATATCTTTTGTTTTATTTTCCATTCCTTTCCCTATCATACCTAGCATTCTATTTGCTCTCTTGGCTGCCGCTGCACACTGGGCCGAGGGTTTTAACATGGTATCCACAATGACGCCTAAATCTTTTTCCTGGGTGGTGGTTCCTAATGTGGAAACTTGCATCGTGTAACCATAGTTTGGGTTGTTCTTCCCTAGGTGCATAACCTTGCACTTGTCCACATTAAATTTCATCTGCCATTTTGATGCCCAGTCTTCCAATTTAACAAGATCCTCTTGCAATTTTTCACAATCCTCTTGGGTTTTAACAACTTTAAATAGTTTTGTGTCATCTGCAAATTTGATAACCTCACTCGTTATTCCACTTTCCAGGTCATTTATGAATATGTCAAAAAGCAGCGGACCCAGCACAGATCCCTGGGGTACACCACTATTCACCTTTCTCCATTGGGAAAATTGGCCATTTAGCCCTACCCTCTGCTTTCTATCTTTTAACCAGTTCCTGATCCACAATAGTACACTGCCTCCTATCCCATGACTCTTTAGTTTTGCCAAAAGTCTCTGATGAGGGACCTTGTCAAAGGCTTTCTGAAAGTCCAGATACACAATATCAACCGACTCACCTTTGTCCACCTGTTTATTCACTCCTTCAAAAAAACATAACAGATTAGTAAGACAAGATCTTCCTTGTCTAAAGCCATGTTGGCTGTCTCCCATTAGGTCGTGACTATCTACATGCTGAGTAATTTTATTCTTTATGATGGTTTCTACCATTTTTCCCGGTACTGACGTCAGGCTCACCGGTCTGTAGTTTCCCGGATCACCCCTGGAACCCTTTTTAAAAATTGGTGTTACATTGGCGATCCTCCAATCTTCAGGTATTAGAGATGATTTTAATGATAGTTCACAGATTACTAATAGCAGGTCTGCAATCTCATGTTTCAGTTCTTTCAACACCCTTGGATGTATACCATCCGGCCCAGGTGATTTGCTACTCTTCAGTTTATCTAATAGTTGTAAGACATCTTCCCGATGTATCGATATTTCCTTCAATTCTTCCGCACCTTTAAATACCACGTCAGTCATGGGTAACATCCCTACATCTTCCTCAGTAAAGACCGAAGCAAAGAATTCATTCAGTCTCTCCGCTATCGCCTTGTCGCCTCTTAGTGCTCCTTTAACCCCTTTATCATCTAATGGACCAACTGACTCTCTCACAGGTTTTTTGCTACGAATGTACTTGAAAAGGTCTTTATTTCGTGTTTTTGCTTCCGCAGCAAGCTTCTTCTCAAATTCTCTCTTTGCCTGCCTTATCAATGCCTTGCATTTGACTTGCCAGTGCTTGTGCTGTTTCCAGGTTTTGTCATTTGGCTCTTTTTTCCATTTCCTGAAAGATGCTTTTTTGGCAACAACAGCCTCTCTGACCTTACCTTTAAACCATGCTGGAAGTTTTTTGGACTTCCTTCCACTTTTCTTAAAGCGTGGAATACAGCTGGTCTGGGCTTCCAAGATAGTATTTTTCAACAACATCCAAGCTTGATGTACGTCTTTAACCTTTGCAACTGCTCCTTTTAGTTTTTTCTTAACTGTTTTCCTCATTTTATCATAGTCTCCCTTTCGAAAGTTAAAGGGTAGTACTGTGGATTTCCTTACTATCCCTTCTCCACTAATTAAATCAAAGGCAATCATGCTATGATCACTATTGCCAAGTGGCCCCAACACCCTTATCTCTTGCACTAGATCTGGTGTTCCACTAAGGACTAGGTCTAATATGGCTTCCCCTCTGGTCGGTTCATGAACCAGCTGCTCCAAGAAGCAGTCATTTATTTCATCTTTATCTCCCTAGCATGTCCTGCTGTGACACTGACCCAGTCGATGCCGGGGTAATTGAAATCACCCATTATTATTACTGCACTGTAACGTTTGCTAGCTTCCTTGATTTCTTTGAGCATTTCATCATCCATTTGTTCATTCTGGCCAGGCGGACGATAGTACACCCCCACTGCCATCGCCTTCCCCTTTTTACATGGAATTTCAATCCATATAGATTCTACAGCAAATTTTGTTTCTTGCAAAACTTTAATCCTTTCTGACTCAATGCCCTCTCTAACATAGAGCGCAACCCCTCCACCAATTTGATCAGCTCTATCATTACGATATAGTTTGTACCCAGGTATCACAGTGTCCCACTGGTTTTCCTCCTTCCACCATGTCTCTGATATTCCAATCATATCTAACCTCTCGTTTAGTGCTATATATTCTAACTCTCCCATCTTGTTTTTTAGACTTCTAGCATTTGCATACAAGCATTTTAGAGACTGTATTTTATTCATATTAATTTGGCTATTGGTAGACATGGGTAATTTGGGATCTTTAAGCTCTGTCTGCTCCATACTCGAGGGCATTTGGGCTACTTTACTATTTTTTGGAACCTCTCTGCTTTTTATAGTATCCTTCAAGGATACATTCTTCCGAACCATGCGCTCTTGGGCGACTGTCGGCTTTCCCCTATTATCTAGTTTAAAAGCTGCTCTATCTCCTTTTTAAAGGTTAATGCCAGCAGCCTGGTTCAATACCGGTTAAGGTGAAGCCCATCCCTTCGGAAAAGCCCCTCCTTTCCCCAGAATGTTCCCCAGTTCCTAACAAATCCAAACCCCTCATCTCTGCACCATTGTCTCATCCACGCATTGAGACTCCGGAGCTCTGCCTGCCTTTTGGGTCCTGCACGTGGAACGGGAAGCATTTCGGAGAATGCTACCCTGGAAGTTCTGGATTTCAACTTCCTACCTAAAAGCCTAAATTTAGCTTCCAGAACCTCCCTACCACATTTTCCTATGTCATTGGCACCGACATGTACCAAGACAGCAGACTCCTCCCCAGCACTATCTAAGACCTTATCTAGGTGGCGCGTGAGGTCCGCTACCTTCGCACCCGGCAGGCATGTTACCAGGCGATCCTCATGTCCACCAGCCACCCAGCTATCTACATGCCTAATGATCGAATCACCAACTATAACTGCTGTCCTAACCCTTCCCTCATGGGCACATGGCCCTGGAGAAACCTCCTCGGTGCGAGAGGGGTTTACATCACCTGGAGGACAGGTCCTAGTTACAGGATCACTTCCTGCCACACCAGGGTGATGCTCTCCTGTCACGTGACCTCTCTCCTCCATGGCAACAGGGATGCTGCCAGACTGGAGGTGGGACTTCAGGACTATATCCCTGTAGGTCTCGTCTATGTACCTCTCTGTCTGTCTTATGCTTTCCAAGTCTGCTACTTTAGCCTCTAGAGAACAGACTTGTTCCCTGAGAGCAAAGAGCTCCTTGCACCTAGTGCACACGTAAGACCTCTCACCAGCTGTGAGAAAATCATACATGTGACACTCAATGCAAAAGACTGGAAAGCCCACATCCCGCTGCTGGACTGCTGTCTGCATCTTAGTTTTAAGTTTGTGTTTAGATCTTTAAGTTCTTTACGTACTAAAGGGTGCTATGGATATTTATACCACTAAAACTGTACCTAATAAGTTTAATATACCTTGTTCACCTGAAGCTTAATTAATCTCAGGTCCTTAGTGTATGACTGATTTGGGTAATGAGCTTCACCTGAGAGCACCTCCTGTCTTTTAAGTTGTGCAAGTACCTATAAAGCTGTGATTATCCCAGGGGAGGGTGGGTGTGGGGAGGGAGGGTGGGTGTGGGGAGGGAGGGAGGGATATAACACTTATTAAAAGAGGGCTGCTACACAGTACCCTGTCCTGTGCTGCTGAGGTAAGCTATATTCTGATTTGATTTAAATTATAGCTCTTTGCTGCTGCTAGGCTCTAACCTATTATGAAATTTAAACTACAAGCTCTCTGCTGGATTCTAAATTTAACCAGAAAGCTCTCTTCTGTGTTTTAATTTGAAACTAAAAGTACTTTGCTGATGCTAGGCCCTAACCTATTATGACATTTAAACTACAAGCTCTCTGCTGGATTCTAAATGTAACCAGAAAGCTCTCTTCTGTGTTTTAATTTGAAACTAAAAGTACTTTGCTGATGCTAGGCCCTGAGTGACTATGAAATTTAAACTACAAGCTCTCTGCTGGATTCTAAGGTTAACCAGAAAGCTCTCTTCTGTGTTTTAAATTGGAACTAAAAGTACTTTGCTGATGCTAGGCCCTGAGTGACTATGAAATTTAAACTACAAGCTCTCTGCTGGATTCTAAAGTTAACCAGAAAGCTCTCTTCTGTGTTTTAAATTGAAACTAAAAGTACTTTGCTGATGCTAGGCCCTGAGTGACTATGAAATTTAAACTACAGCTCTCTACTGGGTATGAAAGGTAACCAGAAAGTTCTCTTCTGTGTTTTAAATTGAATCTTAAACTGTTGCTACTAGGCCCTGACTGATTTAACAAAAAATAGAAAAGCACATGTCAGCCAGGCAAAGTAGTGTGCAAGATAGAACCTAGACTGAGTTGAACAGCCTCCCCAACTTATGATGTATACCTGGCGAGATCTCCCACTCACATCACACCCACTCTATGAATTCCCTATCCTGCCATAGCTCGCCAGTCTTTTTCTTGAGGTCCTCAATCTGAAAGACAAGAACATACCATCTCTAACAGCAGCAGCACATGCAGACCAACCCTGCCCCAGCCAACCCATAGACTACTCTGGTAATCCACCCCAAAAAAAGAAATGTCTAGGTGGCTGCCTATATTCCTGCTGCACTCACCACCCTGGAGAACACTATCTCTTCTTTGAAAGTGGAGCAGAGTCAGCTCCAGGACCACCACATACATGCTGTGTGCGTTCCATGCATGTGTGCTGTTAGCACGCTCGGCGTGCATGTCTGTGCACCCATGATTCATGTGCATGTCTACGCATGGATCACAAAAGAGAGACCTAATGATGTGGAGTACTGCAATTCTCCCCCAGAATGCTCCAGACAATGGAAGTGACTCTTGAAGACCCCAAAGGTGCACTCTATGACACACCATATAGCGATGTGTGCCTCATTGCAGCGCCTCTCTGCAGATGTGTGCGTGACAGCAGAAGAGTCAGCAGTCACTATTTACACCCATATCTGGCATCCCCTATGCATTAAAATAAAACAAAACAGTGTATATAATAGCACAATATATAATAGTATAGGGCCCGATTTTAATTTAGGCAAGCTATGTGCCATGTCGGCGCATAGCTTGCCCACTGACTCACCTATCTTTAGGGCTCACAGGGCTAATTGGGTAGCATCAAAAATCACTGCTACCCGCTTATCTCTTTCCTCCACTATCGCTCCATCCTGGAATGCCCCCAACACGTCCCAATGCTAACTGCATAGCATCTGGGCACGTTAGGGACTTATCCAGGATTTTTGAAAGGACTATCTGCATAGGTGCCTTTTGAAAATCCCAGATAAGGCATTTACACATGCAACTAGGGCAGCTTCCCATGTAAATGCCTTTGAAAATCTGGTCCATAATATATAATAGTTTATATAATATGCAGAAACGTAGAGCTACCCCCCAAAAAGTTTCAATACCCCTATCTGACACTCAGCATCCCTATGCATAGAAATGAAACAAAACAGCTTATATAGTAGTATAAAATATAATATATAATTGCTTATATAATATGCAGAAACATTCAGCTGTCCCCCCCCTCCCCAAAGTTTCAATGCAGCTATGTGACACCCAGGAGTCAACTTTCACTGTACTTTCCCTCTACAAAGCTACGATCGAATGCCAAGTTGGAAAGAATATGGGAATCATGAGAGCTGCCTGGGAACTTTGAGACCACATTCAAGATCTTCATATGTGCGTCACACACCACTTGAACTTTTATTGCGTGGAAGCTTTTCCTGTTCCAGAATGCAGTTTCTCTGTCCAAGGGGGGTGCTAGAGCTACATGGGTGCAGTCTGTTGCTCCCATCACGTTTGGCACTCCAGCAATATTTTAAAAGTCCGCCTTCAACACCTGCCATTCTGCCTGCTGCTCTGGGTACCGGATATGATCCCCAATATGATTTTTCAAGGCCTGCAACATCTGCTTGGAATGCCTGGTCCATTCCGCAGGCTACTCCGACAACATTCTGGAATGATACTCTGTCCAAAAAATGTAATGTAGCAAGTAACTTCACCAGCCCTGGTATGGCATGCCCAAAAGCAGTGACTGGATCTACTGAATATCATCTTTCATTTCCTCATACCATGACAAAATGGCTTATATGCATAAATGGTAGTTACGCACGACATGACTCTCTGGTCGTCCATCTAGTGCTGCCCTTATTCAGAATAGGTGATGTCTGCAGGGCCTCATGAAGAGGGGTTGAGCCTGTAACTCCTCATCCTCCTCTTCTTCCCCTAATTTCCTTCCATGTCTCTGTTGCTTGGGTCTCTGTTCTCCCCATTTCTTTGGCTAGCTCTTGCAAGCAGCAAAGCCACTAAAGGATAAAAAGCAAAAGATATTTCTTCTTGAATGTCAAAGTTTCACTTATTCGCTGAAAGATACATGCCGAAGATTTTCACGCTGACAGTAACAGTTCACCAGCACACATGCTGAAACAGTCTGTCTTTACACACGCAAGAATTTTATATCACCTCTGACCTGGTGTAGAGATAATGGTTCTTCTATACTGCCCATGCCGGAGCATCAGGGTGGTGTACAATAAAAGATTTAGGCTACCAGAAGAGAGCAAGAAAGGAAACGAATGCCATTTGCTTATAGGAAATTGATCGTAACAGACACAGGAAGAGAAAGTACGGAAAAAGGGACAGAGGTAGACACTGAACACAACTATCAAATGAACAGGTTGGGGAGGACAGGGGGGGTGGTGATCTATGTGGACAGCCTAATCTTGTGCCTCATGAGAGAGCTCTGACCGTGGGGGAAACTAAGTGGTCTGAAGAGGGGGGGAGGTCATAGGCCTGACAAAAAAGATGAGTTTTAAGGAGAGCTTCAAACTGGGGAAATGGCAATTCGGTGCGAAGGGAATGTGGGAGTGAGTTCCAAAGGACGGGACTTAAGAAAAAGAAAACAGATCGACGCGTGAGTTTGAGATGGGCCTGAGAGGGTGAGCGGAGGAAAAGGCGATTGCCGTGTGCAGAGCGAAAAAGTTGAGGGGTGGGCTGGAGGTGGATGAGATCGGCCAGGTATTTGGGTGTGCCAGTGTGAAGTACTCTGTGGGTGATAATGTGTATCTTATAGATAAATCTAACCTTGATAGGGAGCCAATGAAGGGAGAGAAGATGGGCGGTGACATGATCGAAGGGAGAAGAGTGGGTGATGAGATGGACAGCGGTGTTTTGGACGAGCTGGAGACTCCATAGCTGGTATTGTGGGAGACCTGCAAGAGCCGAGTTACAGTAGTCTAAACAGTTAATACAAGTGAGAGAACTAAGGAAGTGAGGGAAGATGACGGGAGAAATGACCGGATGGCCCGAATCCTGCAGAGATGAAAAAAGGAGCTACAAACAAGTGCGGAAATGTGTTGATGAAAAGAGCTAGGGATCCAGGGTGACACCAAGGTAGCAGAGATTGGAGACAAGAGGGATGGGAAGAGTTGACAGAGTGGGAGATAAGGAGGGGGAGGGAGCACCGAAGGAAAACCAGATAGCGGCACACTTGGAAGGATTGATATGGAGGAAATTACTGGTGAACCAGTTAGTGATGAGAACAAAACAGGCATTGAGAGTGGTGAGGTCAGGGGCCAAGGGGCTAGTGTGGTACAGAAGGAGACTGTCATCTGCGTACTAATAAGCGGAGATTTCGGCCTGTTGGATGAGCAGTGCAAGTAGTGCAAGAAATACACTGAAAAGAAGAGGGGCGAGGACAGAGCCATGAGGGACACCACAGTGCAAGGGGAATGAAGGGGAAACAGTGGAGCCTGATTGGACAGCAAAAGTGCAGAAAGGTAGATAGAACTGGAGCCATTGAAGAACAGTGCATGAATCCCAAGATCAGATAGGTGAGTAAGGAGGGTACGGTGGTCAAAAACATCAAAGGCGGAAAAGAGATCTAGAAAAACAGTGAAAGAGAGATCACCATGGTCGTGAAAGTGATAGATCTCACTGAGAAGTGCCAGAAGGGTGGTTTCAGTGCTATGTCCAGATCTAAAGCTGGATTGACAGGGGTGAAGTGAAAGAGTAGAGTCAAGATGTGCAGCGAGTTGCTTGAAGACAAGCTTTTCAAGTATTTTTGCAAGGAAAGGGAGATTTAATACTGGATGCCAATTTGCAGGGCCAGTGGAATCGAGAGCGGGTTTTTTAAGAAGAGGATGGATAAGGGCGTGCTTCCAGGTAGTAGGAAAACAACCAAGGGTGAGGCTGGAATTGACCATGAGAAGAAAGTAGGGAAGGAGTGTGAATGAGGGGTCAAGAAGCCAGGAAGAGGGGAGAGGATCAAGAGGGCATGTGGTCTTGTGGGAAGTGGTGATGGCCTTGGTAAGCTCGATGGAAGTGACTGTCCAGAATGTGTGCCAGGTATGAGGGAAGGTGTGGGACGAGGGGGGGGGGGGTGTGTGTGAGTGGGGAGGTAGAGGGAAAGAGAGAAGGGGAAAGGGGGGGATAAGAGCAAAAGGAGAAATAGAGAGACTGAATCTTATCAAGAACATAAGAACATAAGATATGCCATACTGGGTCAGACCAAAGTCCATCAAGCCTAGTATCCTGTTTCCAACAGTGGCCAATCTAGGTCATATGAACCTAGCAGTTTCCCCAAAAGACACAGGTTCCACAATGCTTGTATTGGGTCAAGCATTAATATCCTGGGTCCCTTCTTAATAACACAGGTCTGCGACTAAAAAGCTGTTTGATTATTTTCATCTAATTTCCATGTATTTTGGTGTGCTGAAAACAAATAAAATAGTGAAAAAACTCCTAGACATCATGATTTGCCACAACATGCAAAATTGTCTTCAAATTTATCAAATTTTTTCAAATTACTATTAATTAATTCAAATTACTATTAATTAATTCACATAAGTGCATTTAAGATATAAAATGCCAAAAAAACCTTAAAGGAGTTGTCCGAGTTATGTAAAAAAAAAAATAGCACTGTAAATCTGATGGTCAGCAATATATACATAAGCTAAACAAGTTTTAAGTCCGTGCTTCTAATGGTAGAAGGGGTTAATCTTTCCTGAAGAATCCAGTGGGAGGGAGACACAGGGCAGATAGCAGCAGCTCCGGTCAGTGCAGGGGGTGTGGCCAGCACTGTGATGTCTCGTGTACAGACACAGAGCTGCTCTCTCCTGCATGCCACACTTGTGCACGAATCATCATCAGGTTCTTGGTTCACACTTTTTCATCGCAATTCGTGTTAGCTCGTCATTCTTCAACCATTGTTATGGCTCCGCGAAAGTGCATTAATTCGCCAGACAGTTTCTGTTTCATCTGTGGTGAATATACAGTGTTGAAGCAACAGCAGAATATTACAGACTTTGTGAAAAAAGTATAGTTTGCATACTTTGGACTAAAAATTGGAGATCAAGATAAAGTCTGGGCGCCTCATAAAGTGTGCAAACGGTGTGTTGAGGACCTCCGAAATTGGTTCAAGGGTAAGAAAAAATCTTTCCATTATGGGATTCCTATGGTATGGCGAGAGCAAAAGAACCATAGTGACGACTGTTACTTTTGTTCATGCGATGTGAAAGGGTTTAATTCCAAATAGAAGCATTCCATTTCATACCTCAATCTTCACTCGGCAATTCGTCCCATCCCCCATGACACAGATATACCAGTACCCAAGCCCTCTACTACCTTGGAAGAGATACCTAGCTCCGATGAAGGTGAAGTCATACCTGAATCAGATGACGAATCAAGTTCTGACTTTGAAGATGATACAAGACCAAAATTGTTTTCTCAGGAGGAGATGAATAATTTGGTAAGAGACTTGAATCTTCCCAAAGATGCCGCTGAGTTACTCGGATCAAGGCTGAAAAGCAGGAATTTATTGTTGCCAGGAGTATCATCTTCATGGTTCAGATATCGTGAAAAGGAGTTCGTCCCTTACTTCGCCCAGGAAGACAAGTTGGTTTATTCATCGATGTCGAAGGTCTGATGGGTCAATTTAAAATCCAATATGATTCAGAGCAATGACGTCTTTTTATAGATTCTTCAAAAAGAAGTCTCAAAGCAGTTTTACTCCACAACGGTTTTTACGCTTCCATACCTGTAGGTCATTCCGTACACTTGAAGGAAACCTACGAGAACTTGGAATAGGTTCTTCATAAACTTAAATATGAAGACCATGGTTGGTAAGTGTGTGGGGACTTGAAGGTCTTGTGCATGCTGCTTGGGCAACAAGCTGGGTATACCAAATATCCTTGTTTTCTGTATCTATGGGACAGTCGAGACCGACAAAATCACTGGACCAAGAAGAGTTGGCAGCCAAGGGTGCTAACAGTCGGTGAAAAAAATGTCCTCCGAGAAACTTTGGTACCGTCCCATAAAGTTTTTCTACCACCTCTCCACATAAAATTGGGATTGATGAAGCAATTCGTAAAATCACTTCCAAGAGATGGAAAATGCTTCAAATACTTGGTCACCAATTTTCCAGGCCTATCGGAGGCAAAATTGAAGGAAGGTGTGTTCGTCGGACCAGACATTAGAAGGCTTATAGTTGATCAAGAGGTTGTCAATACCATAATGGATCCTCAAAAGAAGGGTGGATTGCATTTAAAGAAGTCGTACAGAAATTTTTAGGCAATAACAAAGATCCTCACTACAAAAAGATCGTTGGACGAATGCGGAAAGCATTTCAAGCTTTAGGTTGCCTGATGAGTTTGAAAGTGCATTTCTTCCAGTCCCACCTTGACTACATTCCTGAAAATTTGGGAGCTGTGAGTGAGGAACAAGGTGAACGATTCCACCAAGACATTAAAGAGATGGAAAGGAGATACCAGGGAAAATGGAGCATTACAATGATGGCAGACTACTGTTGGATGCTTCGGAGAGACATTCCAGATGCTACTCACAAGCGTAAATGCACCAAGAGGAGCCTCACAATGAAGAAGAATCGAGTTTAGTGTGTGTAAGTGAGCTCATTTCAGTTCAAAAAAGGATTTTCATGAAAATATTGTAATAAAACTTTAATTTATGTCTATTTTCATTTATTTTGAGGTATTGCCTTATTTAACATAGGTACCTAAAATGTCAGGACACGTGATGTCCTATGACAAAATGGAGGTCATTTTCGGATTCAGCGCACCAAAAAACATAAAGATTACGTGGAATAACCAAAACAGCTCTCGAAAAAATTTTTTTTGCGGACCTGTGTAATGGTTTATGGACTTTTCCTCCAGGAACTTGTCCAAACCTTTTTAAACCCAGCTACACTAACAGCCTTTACTACATCCTCCAGTAACAAATTCCAGAGTTTGATTACACGTTGAGTGAAAAATATTTTCTTTTATTAGTCTTAAATAGTTTACCCTGTACCTTCATTGCATGTCCCCTAGTCTTTCTATATTCTGATAAAGTAAACAATTGATCTACGTTTACCCGTTCCACTCTGTTCATTAATTTATAGACTTCTATCATGTCTCCCCTCAGCTGACTCTTTTCCAGGTTAAAGAGCCCTAACCTTTTTAGCCTTTCTTCATATGGGTATCCTTCCATCCCCTTTACCATTTTGGGGCTCTTCTCTGAACCTTTTCTAATAACGCTATGTCCTTTTTAAGATATGGTGACCAGAATTTCACACAATATTCAAGGTGCGGTCTCACCATGGAACGATATAGAGACAATATAATATCCTTTGTTTTATTTTCCATTCCTTTCCTTATGATACCTAGCATTCTATTTGCTCTCTTGGCCACCACTGCACACTGGGCGGAGGATTTTAACATGTTATCCACAATGACGCCTAAATCTTTTTCCTGGGTGGTGGCTCCTAATGTGGAACCTTGCATCGTGTAACCATAGTTTGGGTTGTTCTTTCCCCTTGCCCACATTAAATTTCGTCTGCCATTTTGATGTCCAGTCTTCCAATTTATCAAGATCCTCTTGCAATTTTCCACAATCCTCTTGGGTTTTAACGACTTTAAATAGTTTTGTGTCATCTGCAAATTTGATAACCTCACTTGTTATTCCCTTTTCCAGGTCATTTATGAAAATGTCAAAAAGCAGCGGACCCAGCACAGATCCCTGGGGTACACCACTATTCACCTTTCTCCATTGGGAAAATTGGCCATTTAGCCCTACACTCTGCTTTATATCTTTTAACCAGTTCCTGATCCACAATAGTACACTGCCTCCTATTTCAAGACTCTTTAGTTTTGCCAAAAGTCTCTTATGAGGGACCTTGTCAAAGGCTTTCTAAAGGTCCAAATACACTATCAACTGACTCACCTATGTCTACCTGTTTATTCACACCTTCAAAAAAACATAACAGAATAGTAAGACAAGATCTTCCTTGTCTAAAGCCATGTTGGCTATCTTCCATTAAGCCATGACTATCTACATGTTCAGCAATTTTGTTCTTTAAGATGGTTTCTACCATTTTTCCCGGTACTGATGTCAGGCTCTCCGATCTGTAGTTTCCCGGATCACCCCTGGAACCCTTTTTAAAAATTGGCATTACATTGGCGATCCTCCAATCTTCAGGTATTACAGATGATTTTAATGATAGTTCACAGATTACTAATAGCAGGTCTGCAATCTCAGATTTCAGTTCTTTCAACACCCTTGGATGTATATCATCCGGCCCAGGTGATTTGCTACTCTTCAGTTTATCTAATAGTTGTAATACATCTTCCCGATGTATCAATATTTCCTTCAATTCTTCCGCACCTTTAAATACCACTTCAGTCATGGGTAACATCCCTACATCTTCCTCAGTAAAAACCAAAGCAAAGAATTCATTCAGTCTCTCCGCTATCACCCTGTCACCTCTTAGTGCACCTTTAACCCCTCTATTATCTAATAGACCAACTGACTCTCTCACAGGTTTTTTGCTACGAATGTACTTGAAAAAGTCTTTATTACGCGTCTTTGCTTCCGCAGCAAGCTTCTTCTCAAATTCTCCCTTTGCCTGCCTTATCAATGCAGGTTTCGTTGTTTAGCTTTTTTTTCTATTTCCTGAAAGATGCTTTTTTGGCAACAACAGCCTCTCTGATCTCACCTTCAAACTATGCAGGAAGTTTTTTGGACTTCCTTCCACTTTTCTTACAGCGTGGAATACAATTGGTCTGGGCTTCCAAGATAGTATTTTTCAACAACACCCAAGCTTGAGGTAAGTCTTTAACCTTTGCAACTGCTCCTTTTAGTTTTTTCTCAACTATTTTCCTCATCTTATCATAGTCTCCCTTTCGAAAGTTAAAAGGTAGTACTTTGGATCTCCTTACTATCCCTCCTCCACTAATTAAATCAAACGCTACCATGCTATGATCACTATTGCCAAGTGGCCCGAACACCCTTATCTCTTGCACCAGATCTGGTGTTCCACTAAGGACTAGGTCCAATGTGGCGTCCCCTCTGGTCGATTCATAAACCAGCTGCTCCAAGAAGCAGTCATTTATTTCATCTAGAAACTTTATTTCCCTAGCATGTCCTGCTGTGACACTGACCCAGTCGATACCGGGGTAATTGAAATCACCCATTATTATTACTGTGCTGGAACTTTTGTTAGCTTCCTTGATTTCTTTGAGCATTTCATCATCCATCATTTCATTCTGGCCAGGCGGTCGATAATACACCCCCACTGCCATCGCCTTCCTCTTTTTACATGGAATTTCAATCCATAGAGATTCTACAGCAAATTTTGTTTCCTGTAAAACTTTAATCCTTTCTGACTGAATGCCCTCTCTAACATAAAGCGCAACCCCTCCACCAATTTGATCAGCTCTGTAATTATTATATAGTTTGTACCCAGGTATCACAGTGTCCCATTGGTTGTCCTCCTTCCACCATGTCTCTAAGATTCCAATCATATCTAACCTCTCATTTAGTGCTATATATTCTAACTCTCCCATCTTATTTTTTAGACTTCTAGCATTTGCTTACAGGCATTTTAGAGACTGTATTTTATTCATATTAATCTGGCTATTGGTAGACATGGGTAATTTGGGATCTTTAAGCTCTGTCTGTTCCATACTCGAGGGCATTTGGGCTACTTTACTCTTTTTTGGAACCTCTCTGCTTTTGGTAGTATCCTTCAAGGATAAATTTTTCCGAACCATGTGCTCTTGTGCGACTGTCAGCTTTCCCCTATTATCTAGTTTAAAAGCTGCTCTATCTCCTTTTTAAAGGTTAATGCCAGCAGCCTGGTTCCATCCCGGTTAAGGTGAAGCCCATCCCTTCAGAAGAGCCCCTCCTTTCCCCAGAAAGTTCCCCAGTTCCTATGAAATCCGAAACCCTCATCCTTGCACCATCGTCTCATCCATGCATTGAGACTCTGGAGCTCTGCCTGCCTTTTGGGTCCTGCTCGTGGAACGGAAAACATTTCGGAGAACGCTACCCTGGAAGTTCTGGATTTCAACTTCCTACATAAAGCCTAAATTTAGCCTCCATAACCTCCCTACCACATTTTCCTATGTCATTGGTACCGACATGTACCAAGACAGCAGACTCCTCCCCAGCACTATCTAAGACCTTATCTAGGTGGTGCGTGAGGTCCGCTACCTTCGCTCCAGGCAGGCATGTTACCAGGTGATCCTCACATCCACCAGCCACCCAGCTATCTACATGACAACTCCAATCTGTACGCCCTTTCCTCTCTTTCTCCGCTATGACCACCCTCCTCATCTCTCTAGTTGTCTCACGCCTCGATTATTGCAACGTCTCTTTAGCTGGTCTCCCCCAATCCCAACTTCAACATCTGCAACAAGTCCACAACACTGCTGCCCATATCCTCACTTCCTCTTCCTGTTTCGACCATATCACCCCTCTCCTCATTCGCCTGCACTGGCTCCCAATCCCTTTCCGTATTCAGTAGAAATTTCTTCTTTTTGTTCACAGGTCTATCCATACTGGCACTCCCCTTTATCTTGCCGATCTAATCCACCTCCACACTCCCCACCGTTCCCTCCGCACAATCCACATGAACTGCATAACCTTACCCTCCCCATCCCAGGCACACCTAGAAACCACCCGTTCCTCTGCTTTTTATTTCCTTGGTCCTAGCCTAGGGATCTCGCTCCCCCCAGACCTTCGCTTGGAACCCTCACTCAAAACATTCAAGGCAAATTTAAAAACCCATCTCTTCTGTCTAGCTTTTGGCCTCTCTCCCCCCCCCCCCGCGCCCCCTTTCACCACCCCTATGCTGATGTTTTCCCTTGTGTCTGTTACTATAATCTAGCCTCGACCTTTACTCTTCTCTCTTCTTTCCTACCACACTATGACGTTCCTTTCCCAACTTTCTAAGCAGCCTTTTTGTATTTTGTAAACCACTCAGATGCTGTCGTGATGGGCGGTCTATTAAGTTATTAATAAACATAAACATAAACATGCCTAATGATTGAATCACCAACTATAACGGCTGTCCTAACCTTTCCCTCATGGGCACATGGCCCTGGAGGAACTTCCTCGGTGCGAGAGGATTTTACAACACCTGGAGGACAGGTCCTAGTTACAGGATCACTTCCTGCCACACCAGGGTGATGCTGACCTGTCATGTGACCTCTCTCCTCCATGGCAACAGGGATACTGCCAGATTGGAGGTGGGACTTCAGGACTATATCCCTGTAGGTCTCGTCTATGTACCTCTCTGTCTTCCTTATGTCTTCCAAGTCTGCTACTCTTGCCTCCAGAGATTGGACTCGTTCCCTGAGAGCAAAGAGCTCCTTGCACCTAGTGCACACGTAAGACCTCTCACCAACTGGGAGAAAATCATACATGTAACACTCAATGCAAAAGACTGGAAAGCCCCCATATTGCTGCTGGACTGCTGTCTGCATCTTAGTTTTAAGCTTGTGTTTAGATCTTTAAGTTCTTTACTTACTAAGGGTTGCTATGGATACTTATACTAATAAAATTGTACCCAATACATTTAATATACCTTGTTCACCTGAAGCTTAATTAATCTCAGGTCATAGAAACATAGAAACATGATGACAGAAAAAGACCACATGGCCTATCTAGTCTGTCCTTCCATATCAACAACTACAACAGTCCACTTTTTACCTTTAGAGATCCTCTGTGTTGGTCCCATGCTTTTTTGAATTCAGTTACTGTCCTCATCTCTACCACCTCCACTGGGAGACTATTCCATGGATCCACTACTCTTTCCGTAAAGAAATATTTCCGCATATCACTCCTGAATCAATAGAAATCAATCAGGTCCTTAGTGGATGACTGATTTGGATAACGAGCTGCACCTGAGAGCACCTCCTTTCCTTTAAGATGTGTAAGTACCTATAAAGGTATGATTATCCCAGGGGTGGGTGGGTGTGGGGGAGGGAGGGAGGGAGGGAGGGAAATAACACTTATTAAAAGAGGGTTGCTACACAGTACCCTGTCCTGTGCTTCTGAGGTAAGCTGTGACTGACTTCCTGGGTGATTAACAGTCCTTGCTTAGATAGAAGGAGTCTTTCAAAATGACCTTTTGACCTGCCCCCTGGCGTTAACACCTATTGAAAAGGTTTCACAGGTCTCTTGCCTCCTAGGTAGAAGACCTCTTTGTAAAGGTCTCTAGAAGACTTTATTTGTTGCTCAAAGAATACTGATCCTGTTTTGCCTTTTATGCTAAGTTATATTCTGATTTGATTTAAATTAAAGCTCTTTGCTGCTGCTAGGCTCTGACTTATTATGAAATTTAAACTACAAGCTCTCTGCTGGGTTCTAAATTTAACCAGAAAGCTCTCTTCTGTGTTTTAAATTTAAACTAAAAGTACTTTGCTGATACTAGGCCCTGAGAGAGTATTAAATTTAAACTAAAAACTCTCTGCTGGGTATGAAATCTAACCAGAAAGCTCTCTTCTGTGTTTTAAATTTAAACTTAAACTGCTGCTTCTAGGCCCTGACTGATTTAACAAATACACTGGGTTCACTGATTAATCAGCTTTAATCCAAAGAAGTCCCTTCAGAAAAATTCCCAGAAGTATATACTCACAATTGCAGATCTCTCTTCAGACGTAGCAGTCCCCTTTTCTAGTCCTTCAAGACTAGTAGTCATCAAAGAAAAAGGAGACAAGATGGGTTGGGGTGGGGGCTTCGGCAGGAGGGGCTGCCAATTCAGGGGAGGTAGTGGATGAGGAGAGGGGACGCAGGACCTGGTGGAGACGTCTAGAGGAATTGGAAGAGGAGGAAATGAGGTTTGAGTAATAGGCTTGCTTGGTGGCAGTTATCATTGAGTGGTAAAGATGGTGTGAGTGGCGAAAAACAGCAAGGGAGTCAAGGGAGGGATGCTTGCGCTAGATGTGTTCAGCGTGACGAAGGTGGGTGCATTGTAAATACAGACTGGGATGATACCAAGGATGGTGAGAGGAAGGTCGGGAAGGGACAGGATGAAGTGGAGCTAAAGTGTTAAGAGTGGAAGAGAGAGTAGAGGTCCAGGTAACAACCTGCCTATCTACTGAGAAAGTGGAGAAATCTGGGGGTAAAAAGAGAATCAGATGGGGGGAATTGTTGGAGGGTGAGTGGGGTGATATGATGTTTGAGTACCTCAGAGGGAGGGCTTGAAGTGGGTGTCGTAGAGACCCATGGAGAAGAGAGAGAAAAAGAGAACAAAAGGCAGTGGTGATCGGACCAAGGAAGGAGGAATAATGTGGCACTGGATGGCAGATACAGGGAACGAGCAGGGGTGAGGATAAGATCAAGAGTACACCCCGAGGCATGGGTTGGGCAGGCAACGTGCTTGGTGAGGCACATATCTTCAAAGAAGGAGAGAAGGATTCTATCACACGACCTAGATGGGGAGTCAAGGTGGATGTTGAGATCTCCTAGGACAGCAACATGGGGAGATAGGAGAGCTATTTCAGAAAGTGAGAGGAGGAGGGAATCCCAGAGATCAGAGCGCAATGAAGGGGGAATGTAAAGGAGCAGAAAATACAGAGGGACTGGGGATCCTAAGCACAGTAAAAGTGATTCGAGGTACCGGGAGGAAGGAGAGACAAGCTTAAAAGGAAGGAATGTTCGGTGAATAATTACCACGCCTCCGCCTGTCCGGTTAAGGTGGGAGGTGTGAAAAGTGAAGTAACCAGAAGGAAGACAGCGGTGGAAGAGGCCATCCTCCCCCTCGCGGAGCCAGGTCTCATTGAGGAAAAGTGCGTCTAGTGAGTGTTGGGTCAACAAATCATATACCAGATGTGTCTTCGCACGAAGAGAATGGCACTCTAGGAGGGCAAACAATAGGATCAGTAATGAAGTAGCTGACAAGGGTGAAGAGGAGGATAACAGAAGAGATTGACATGGAAGAAGATTACTTACATTTTATCAGTGCGTCTTTAACCTCTTTCTTAGGCAAACACTCAGTTACATTTGGAACATACAGCCTAGGCTCCTTAATTACTTTGCAACTGATTTAGTGGTCTCTTTTGCCTAAGGAATATAATACTATAACAAAGAAACCTCAGCACTATAACTTGAAAGCATAATATGTAACTAGTCGAGGACTTGATGAAGTTACACAGATCAACAAGTATCCAGATTTATAAACACTACACTCTTTATGAAATGATAGCAGAAGGTCTCAGTTCACATTGGGTGGTCAATAGACTGTCATATAATCGTCTAGTGGACTTATATCCCTATTAACATCAGCGACCTTATTTTAAAGAACTGCTACCAAGAGCGTAGATAGAATTGCTTCAAAGAATGATTCAAAAAATGTTATGAACTGTTAAAGAAAAAAGTGCTTAACTTTCAGGAGGATTAAACTGAAATTATCCCATTTTTTGAATCATTCTTTGAAGCAATTCTATCTACGCTCTTGATAGCAGTTCTTTAAAATAAAGTCGCTAATGTTTTTTTTGTAAACTCTGTTTATTGAAAACCAAATAATACAGAACATGCAAAACAATATATAAAAAACAACAACAAATACCTCAAAAAATGGCATTTCTAGTGATCTCTCAGACCTGGATTCCTCAGCAAATCAATCATACAAATACAGCAAGAAAAAAAGAATTTACAATATTCCCCTCTCCCCCCTTTCCCCTCCTTTCCCCACCAACCTCCCTCCCACCCCACAGCCTCCCCCTTCAGCAACCAACCCCCCATAGTGAACATGCATATTAATTATATTATTAATATCCTACGACCTTCTCATCCCAATTGAAGCACTTCATTTCGGATACGAGGCCTCAATATCTGAATATATGGTTCCCAAATTAGCAGGAATAAGGCCCAATGTCGAGCACTTCCTCTAGCCTCTCTCCTTTCCATAAGCATCAGTTGGTGAAAGTTGTTGCGCCATTCCCAATATGTGGGACCTGACGCTTCTCTACACCTATGAAGTATCGGGCCTTTACCCACCAGACATGCCTTCCTGACCAAAAGGCGTTCCCATCTCACTTTCGGGTGGAGTGGTCGCTAATGTTAATAGGGATATAAGTCCACTAGACGATTACATGACAGTCTATTGGCCACCCAATGTGAACTGAGACCTTCTGCTATCATTTCATAAAGAGTGTAGTGTTTATAAATCTGGATACTTGTTGATCTGTGTAACTTCATCAAGTCCTCAACTAGTTACATATTATGTTTTCAAGTTATAGTGCTGAGGTTTCTTTGTTATAGTCCTTAATTACTTTACTAAACGTTGCCACACCAAACGTGCTACCAGTGCCTCCTTGTGGTTTACTGGCCAACTCAGCCTCCATAAACCGTTCCGTGAGGTGAGCTGCTTCGGTTGAGGTTTGGCAGTTTTGCAAAGTTAAGAAGGACCTCACTTCGGCAGGAACTGCCTCTGAAAATTGTTCCAACACAATTGTATCAATAATACTCTCAAGGGTCTTCCCTTCTGGAGCGAGCCATTTCCATACCAGGCTACGCACCCTCTGGCACAGTGCCTTAGGTGTTTCACCTGGCTGGAGCTTGGTGGCTCTCAGCATACGTCTGTAAACCATAGGCGTCAAGCCTAGCCTATCCCGTATGGCTTTTTTAACTTCTTCATAGTCGGTTGCCAGAGCAGCGGGCATGGCCTTGTAAGCCGCTAGGGCTTCTCCCGTTAGGGAGGTGGCCAGCCTAACTGCCTATTGCTCGCTCGGCCAACCTGCATTATGGGCTACCCTTTCAGAAGCCTCCACAAAGTTATCTATGTTATCGGCCTCAGATAACTGTCCAAAAGACAATATCCCACAGTTCTGTGGGCCTACCCCACAGTAATGTTCTTTTGGTGTTTTCTCCGTTGTCCGGTCTGCCAGCAAAGCTTGTAACAACTCTGTCAGGGGCTTCTGCTGGGCCTGTAAGGCTGCTGTGGCTTGCTCTTGTCTCAGCTGCGCCAGCTCCCTCTGTTTCTCGAATTGTAGGCTCATCCACCGACACACTTCTTGGAGATCCATCTCCATGCTTGCACACTACAACACACAAACAGACAACAAACACCAAGTGTGGCACTACTACTATTTTTCGTGCCTAGTCTCTCTTCCTTTTTACCACTCCTTCTCACTGGAATCCCCCACCGCCTGTGCCCAAATACTCATTACCTGAGCCAGGTGGAGATTCGCGCTCTGAGAAGGTATTTTTCTTTTCCACCGGTTCTGGAACCTTCTGGGCGTGTCCAACCATGATATTCGTCCTGTTCTTCAGCAACGTCACGCTGCTGGGCTCCTGCTGTATAATCTCCAGGAATAATCCGAAAAACTACGCCATTTGTGACGCCTCTCCCAGTCCCTATTAGGCATCCGCCTAGGGCCTTGAGGATCAAGTTGCCTTCTAGCACAATAACAGTCTGCAGTTGAGTAATTAAGGCAAAATAAGAATAGGGCTTTATTTCCCCTCCCCTAAGGATCTCCTTTTATACAACAAAAACCAGGAACAAAAACAGCTTCTTCAAAGAAAAATATATTCTTTTCCTTTGGTATTTTTACAGAGTTTCTGCCCACTTGTTCAGCACAATGATTCTATATCATCAGAGAAACATAACGTACAGTCCATTGGTGTGGGTTCAAGGTTACAGCTATTATTTTCCCACTGCATTAGTTCACAATCCTCTGGGGCTGCAGGTGGGTTAAAATCCTCATAGCTGTTTTCATTCTAAAACCCTCTCTGTGAGGCACTGGTCAGCTTATCAGGAAACTGCTCTAGGCAAGCAGGGTTTTGAATACCTGGTATTGTGGCAGTTTCCCTCTGGCTTTCCTTTTCTCTCCAGTAATGTGGAATTACGTCATAACTCCCAGCATTTACTTTACTTCTTATGCCATGCCCTGGACCTCCAGACAAAACAGAGTTCTTAGCTTTTTCTCTCTTAAAGCTAGGTTCCCACCTTCTCTCTGTTGTCCTGGTTCCTCTCTCTGGGCTACGGACAGCTCCTTCCCAGGACCTCCAGCTACCAGCAGTCTGAGCAGTGCTATGGCCACGTTCCTGAGAAGTTTTTCCCCGGCTGCTTCCTGCTACTGGACCACACCTACTGCTTCCTTGATTGAGCAGGCTTCCTTCTGTGTGACGTCTGCTCTCAGCCTGGTTGCTCACGCCTCCCAGGTCGCTGCCCCCTCTGGCCTCTCCTGGATTTACCCAGCAGCTTTTATCCTCATGTCCTTTGCACGCTGCCTGTGCTTTCATGGACAGGTGATTCTGATTAGCTTTTAACCTTCCTGCTACGTCAGGACTAGTGTGCGGTAAACTTATTCTATTACTCTTTTGCTTCCTGTGAGCTGAGTGTGTTTGCTGCCTATCAGACTCCAAGGTAAATTCCTCTTTTTCACCTATTATCATGGGCTCTACACCGGCTACTGTATCACACATGTCAGGTATGGGGAGCTGTGATTATGTCGAGGGCCCTTATTTCTAAATATAATATAAATTCCTCCAATATAGTCTTGGCAATTTCCTCAATTTGTTGTAGAATATTTTTAAAAAACTCCTTTGATTTGCCCCGACGCCACCATTCGGCACCGCATTTGCGTTTCACATGTGTTTCATCAGGGGTTCAATAAAATGCTTATGAACATGCGGAGACAACTCCTGCTCGCGTTTCCCAGCATGTATGATGGTGGCGTCGGGGCAAATCAAGTTAAATGTTGCGACATGATTAACAACAAGATAAGTTATCCTGCCTTATAGCATTCATTTTCTAGTTACAAAAATAACGTTGGAAAAGTTTACAGTTAAGATTTGAATGCATGAGAGTGATAACTTACATGAGCTGTGGTTGTTGATGCAAAAATAGTACAACGGGGAGCCAATCCCGAAATATGTACTGATGAAGTCTGAGACCCGGTTCATATAATTTAAATGTGATATGAGTACAAAAAGGAGTTTTTTAAAAATATTCTACAACAAATTGAGGAAATTGCCAAGAGTATATTTGAGGAATTTATAATATATATAGCAATAGTCATATCCTCTGTTCAATAGACCAACAAGATTAGAGGGCCCCTATTTGGCAACCTGATCTCTCACAGTAGTACTATGAGATTACCGCTGGAGTGCCATTTTCAACTTGGGTTTACCATGATAAATCCTGCTTCTATTATACTTTGAGGGACTCTGGTAAGAGCTTGCGAAATTGGAGGGATAGGGTGTGTAATGAGGGGCTTGTATATCAAGTAGAGTATTGTTGTTGGGGAGGTGAGGGAGGATCAAATGTTGGGGGAGTGATCGAGTGGGGGATCAGATATTTAGGGTGATCAGATATTGGGGGATAATTGGCGGTATTGGATTTTGGGAGGGTGATTGGTTGGCTAGCCTTAGCTTTTAAAACTGCCTAGGTAGGCACCTATGCCTGCCTAGGGGCAGGTGTAAATGCCAAAATCTAGATTTTTTTCATATCAACATGTATTCCCCTTGAAAAATGTAGTATGCACATTGATATTTTAGGCCCACCCTCTCCATGCTCTAAATGTGCCTCCTTACTGTCTCTGCATAATGTGTTCATCATATGTCAATAGGACCTTTCTAAAATTATTTGCAGATATAATCTGTTTACATGTAGTGGTGCTTCCAAAATAACCCCATAAGTTTTTTTTTGCTGAAAATTCATCTTACTTTAGAATCTTAAAAGTTATGCTCCTAAATTTGGACCTCCTATTCATTTGCCTAGATTTATGAGCCTTATCTAAGTTGTTGAAAAGTGCCATTGCGTCGATGTTAACTCATGGCAACCCCATGGGCTCATTGTTAGAGTGGCATTCATAGCTTTGCTTTTATTTATGTCAGTCTTTTTATTGGTTTTAGCAAAAACACAAGCATATGAACACCAGCCAAATAACTGGGTACCAATATCAAAGAAGAGCACCCCCTCTCACAATCTGAGAAACCCTCAGCCCCACTTACAGTAAATATTAACATTAGCATAAACATGGAATATCTGAAACAGTGAATATACAAAATGTTCACCTCCCAGATGACACAAAATTATTCAAAGTTGTTAAAACACAAGAAAATTCTGAAAAATTGCAAGAGGACTTTGATAAAATGGAAGACTGGAGTGGTTCATTCCTAGGTGCAAACTTATGCACCTAGGAAAGAACAACCCCAACTATGATTACACGATGCAAGGTACCACCTTAGAAACCTGCACCCAGGAAAATGATTTAGGCGTCATTGTGTATAATACGTTGAAACCCTCCGCCCAGTGTGCAGCAGCAGCAGCCAAGAAAGCAAATAAAATGCTAGGAATCATAAGAAAAGGAATGGAGAATAAAACAAAGGATATTATAATGCCTCTGTATTGTTTGATGGTGCGACTGCACCTTGACTATTGTGTGCAATTCTGGTAGCCATATCTTAAAAAAGATATAGTGGAATTAGAAAAGGTACAGAGAAGAGCCAACAAAATGGTAAAGGGGAAGGAAGGATACCCCTGTGAGGAGAGAATTAAAAGGTTAGGGCTCTTTATCTTGGAAAAGATATGTCTGAGAGGGGATATGATATAGGTCTATAAATTAATGAATGGAATAGAACAGGTAAACATAGATCGATTGTTTATGCCATCAAAAAGTAGAAAGACTAGATGACATGCAATGAAACTACATTTAAGACTAATAAGAGAAGATATTTTTTTACTCAACGCGTAATCAAACTCTGGAATTCGTTAATGGAGGGTACAGTAAAAGCCGTTACTGTAGCTGGGTTTAAAAAAGGTTTGGACAAGTTCCTGGAGGAAAGGTCCATAAACAATTATTAAAGACGACCTGGTAAATCTCTTGCTTACCCCAGGACAAGCACTGTGGAACCTGTGTGCCTTTTTGGGTACCTGCCAGGTATTTGTGATTTGAATTGGACACTGTTGGAAACAGGATACTGGACTTGATGGACCTTGGTCTGACCCAGTATGGCATATCTTATGTTCTTATGTTTTTAACCTCCCCTACTCACTTCCCTGCCCCCCCCCCCACCTCTCTCCTCTCATTCAAAAGGGGAAGGAAGAAGAACAAGAGAAAGAGAAAGTCAAAAAGAAAAGAGAAAGAGAGCATATGTTCCCTTAAGGGCAGGTGCTATTAATGGGCGTTAGAGGCACAATTCTCGGGACCTTAATAGCAGCTCAAAGCTGGCAGTAAGGGCTCATTTTGGAGTGAGAGAGCCATTCTCGGCCATTCAACACCACATAGGGAGCCCATTTAGATGTTAGCAGTATGCAGCAACCAGACTGGAGCCCTGGATGTAGTGATCGTAGTGATCAATTGGAAGTCACAGCCTGGTGCCCTTTCAATAAAGGACACTATGTTGTTGGTGCCAAAGTGACAAAGGTGCTGCCATGTGAGTGACTGAGCAGGGCTGATTAGTGTGCTAGGCAGATCAGGCGCCCACCTAGGGTGTATATCTGCGATGTCCGGTGAAACTCTGCTGTGACAGCAGCGGCACACATACATGCGGTCGCTATCACAAAGGACTTGTGCCACTGTCACCACGCAGCCATGTTAGCAGTGTGTAGGGGTGACAGTGGCTTCTGCCTGGTGCAGAAGATATAATTATTCCTGCCCTGTGTGACAGGCACAATATTGCTGTTTATACTGCCAGGGCCAGGCCCAGGGAATCTGCCATCCCAAGCATATCCCCACTTCCCAGTGCAACTCCCTCCACTGCTGCCCTGAGGTTCTCCGCAGCATGAAAGGGAGAATTATCCATGCCACCCTGTCCCAGCATCCAAAGTCTCACCTAGGGGAGGAGAGCAGCATGGCAATTGCTCCCTGTCATGTGGTGGCGAGGCTTAACACAGCATAACACATGCTCATTGCATGCCGCTCCTGGCCCCCACTGACACATCAGAGACAGCTGGAGTTGCATGCCAGGACATCCTGCATGTTTGCTACTATTTTAAGGCAACCCGCAGCACTGAAGTGGCGACTGTGCCATGCTTACAGGGAGGGAGGGAGGGATCTAAACTACTCACAGTGGTCTGCCAACTATAAGACTAGTCCAGGACTGACCCACAAGCACACATCAGGAAATAGTTCCATTGGTCACTTTGCTAGGTCACTCATGGATTGGAATGTGTGTATTCATGTATCCTGGCCTACCCCCCCTGGCAGGACAGATCTCATATGTAAGAAATGAACGTCAGTTGATCCAGCAGCATATCAATGCAGTGCTACATACAGACCTAACAAGATGTTCCTCACCCATACCTGTCTAACATACCCTGTCAGACAGGTATGGCTCAGAGCCTGCAGAGAGCAACACAAACAGAGGCATATCCCAGCTTTTGCCCTCATGCAACCTTACAAAGACCACATATATACACAAGGAGTGATGTACCCACACTCCTACATGGCTGCTCTGTGGCTCTTGACTCATGGGCACTATGTGTAAATGAGAAGGGTCGTGGGGTCAAGATTTTGTTATCATCCACAAAAAGGAAACCTTATCCAACAGTCGTTCCATAATATCATTAACAAAGATGTTAAAAAGAATCAGACCAAGGACAGATCCCTGCGGCATACAACTAGTAATATTCTTTTCCTCAGAGGGAGCTCTGTGTCACCTCCCACTCAACCAATTTCTTACTCAGTCAGTCACTTTAGGGTCCATCCCTAGAGTGCTAAATTTATTACCTGTGTGGAACAGTGTCAAAGGCTTTACAGAAATCTAAGTACATCACATCTAGGGCTGTTCCTCAATCCAACTCTCTAGTCACCCAGTCAAAGAAATCAATCAGATTTGTCTGACAAGACCTACCTCTGATAAACCCATGCTGCCTTGGATCCTACAATCTATTGGACTCAAGAAACCTCACTATCCTCTATTTTAGCAGCATTTCTAAAACTTTACTCACCACAGAACTCAGACTAACCAGCTTGTAGTTCTCAACCTAATCCTTATTTCTGCTTTTGTTTAAAGGGACCACGTGCCCTTCTCCAGTCCTCTGTGACCACTCCCGACGCTAAAGAAGCATCGTAAAGGTCAGCCAGTTGAGCCGCTGGAATATTCCCAAGTTCTTTCAGTATTCTCTGATGTATCCCATCCAGACCAATGGCTTTGTCTACTTTTAGTTTAGTTAGTTCCTCATGAACTCAGTTTTCAGAAAATCGTTCAAGATCCCGAAGGTGGGCGGTGGTTGGGCATGCAACCCCAGATGTATAGGGTCAATTCTGAGGTTGGCCCTGTGCGTCAGGGGTCAGCCAGTTAGACGGGAGGACTTATTCCATGTTGGAGGTAGAATAAATTCCCCTAGATGTCGGGGAAAGAGGCGCTGAGGGGCAATAAGGAGATAAGGGGGTGCAGAGAGTTCCCTATAGCTTTTTCCATAGCCCAGTCCTGTCCATGGGAGGCCCGATCAGGTGTTGGGCTGTGGGAACATGATGGATACTGCTGCTGCCAGGGACCGTGGCTCCTTCATGGAGCCACAGTATCATAGCGATGATATGCCATGCCACTGCAGTTCTATGAAGGAGCATGGCTGAGCTAGCCAGAGAAGTGGCTGGACGTCCGGGGTGCCTGAATCGGGGCATCTCCTGGATGTCCAGCCACTGTGATGCAACTCTGCTCCCGCAGGAACATTTAGCCCCCATGGGAGCGGAATCGGGTGCATCTCCAGGCCTTCCGGATGTCTGAATGTGGAATGGGCACATGTTGGAATGGGCCTCTAAATGTTTTTTGTGCAAGATGTAGGTACTTCAAGAACAGTCATTTTCTCCTCTATGCTGAGAATATACTTGCCTTTTCCCCCTGGCAGGCTATATATATATTTTTTTTTATTATATTTGATTTTCAGTTAAATTACAATAACCAAAAAAACCCAAGGTAAATCTAGAATAAACTGTGTAGAAAAGAAAAATACAAAGTAACAATTAAACAATGATAAAGCCCACATCAAGAAATACCAGCTGAAATTTATACAGGAAAAGATAAACAAAATAAGTAAACAAGGCAATAAAGCCTACAATTTAGGTTTTACTTATCCATTATTATCCTGCGATAGAGTGCCATGGCGTTTAATAACAAATTTTTCTAAATGAGAGACATCAGCGAAAACGTAGGAAGCCCCTTCAAAATTAATAACACATTTGCAAGGGAAACGTAAAAAAACGTGGCCCCCAGAGCAAGGACCTGAGGCTTCAACCGCAAAAATTGCCTCCGTCTAAGCTGAGTCTCACGAGAGACATCAGGAAAAATATTTATAGTTTGACCACAGAATTTAGCTGCTTTAACTTTAAAGAAAGCGCGCAAAATACGCTGCTTCACTTCAATAGAAGAGAAAGTAGCCAACAATGTGGAACATAAATTAATGGTATCCAAAGAGTCTTCTAAAAAAGTGGTCAGATTAGAAATAGCGGGAACAATCTCATCCATTCCCCCTTCAGCAGGATTAATATTTTTAGTGCTGGACGGAAGATAATATGTTTGAGAAACTTCAATAGGTTCCTTCTTCTTTTACTTCTTTTAAGTATTTATCCAAAAGAATTCTAGACGATAACAATGCAGACTGAGGGAAATTCAAAAAACGAAGGTTACAGGAACGAAAGGAATTATCAAGAGCCTCCAGTCTAGAATGTAATATCAAAGAATCTTTTACCACAGCAACATTAGCAGCACATAGCGGAAGCACCTGAGAACCCATTTTAGTAACTGCCCTATCAACCAAAGCTACCTTCTCATCAAGTTGCTGAAGAGATACAGCAGCTTCTTGAGAGAAAGTGCATAATGAGTTCAACGTAGAGGACATTTTCTTATCTATAGTAAGCAAAGCACCCCAAACATCCTTTAACGTAATCTCAGCGTCTGGAAGTCTGGGTGATAGTTCGGTCACACTGCTGGAGGCAGCAAACTGAACTGAAGAAGGCAAAGTAACAGAAACTTTAATATTGCTTACCAACTCAGAAGACTCTCCGGATAACAGAGGAAGCTGTAAAGGCACGGTAAAGGAGGAGGAGACCTCCCACCAGAACTTAGAGAGGCTCCATCTGGAGAAGACTGCGCAAGCAGAATTGGTGCGAAATGTTTGTCCAAGGGGCCGGCCAGTTTAACTCCGGCAACAGCCTCCGGACCCTTAATCGCAACTTTAGCCTTCCGTTTCCTCATAGTAGCATACAAACAGGGAAAGGAGACTACACCACGCTAGTGCCGCTGTGACGCCGAAGGGGCGCCAAAGGGGCAGGTCCTGCCCCTTTGACCATGCCCCTTCAAGTCACGCCCCGCAGACACACTCCATGGTCAAAAAGAAACCCAAAATATATAACAAAAGAAGGAACCCACTGGGTAGGGGGGTGCTCCAGGTGTGCCTGCCTGATCTTCCAAAGCACGCAGGAACGCCGAGCACAGTGTCCGGTCAGCAGCAGTCCCAGAGCTGATGTTCTGCCCCAAAGACCTTCAGCATCTCTCAGCCAGATCCAAAGAGCGGGCTGCAGAGGTAAGGTTTTTAAAAGGACTGAAGTCCCTGCCGGGTAGGGGAGTGCCCCGGGTGCGCCTGCCCGATCTTCCAAAGCAAGCAGGAACGCCGAGCACAGTGTCCGGTCAGCAGCAGTCCCAGAGCTGATGTTCTGCCCCAAAGACCTCCAGCGTCTCTCGGCCAGATCCCAGCAGGCTATATATTTTAATGTTTGTGCTTTTACTTTTAAGATATTTTTTATCTAACACCCCATGTATTCATCACTTTTGTGTTTTTAGGAATATCTTTTATTATTGGTTTATTGAGCATTAGTTTTACAGGCTTTTTCAGTCGTGCTATGTCAGTGACATCACTAAGGGGCGTGTTTTTAATACATTTGTAGAATACAAATTTGGGTCACATGTGCGGCATCTTTTTGATTTAGCGCTGTTTATGTGGCACTATACATGTAAGTACTTAAAAGTTCTTTTTATCTTCCCTCTCCCCCACCCCCTTGTATTTTCTATGGGGTATATTTAATAAATGACAGTAAAGGAGCAGTCTTTTCCGTGCGGTAATGGCAGCGATAAGGGGTTACCGTGTGCTAAGTGTGCTGGGCGTGTCAGAGGTGTTCCAGCATTAAGGGGTGCAAATGGACACTTACCGTGTGGTAACAGGACATTTATGTATATATATTTAATTATGTTTTTATGAATTATGTATATTTGCATGTGATTTTTCTGTATATATTTTATATTTATCATTATTGGATTGTTTATAGACCCCTGAAGAAGGCTTTGCTACCGAAACCTGGCAGAGTCAGGCCTCTCCAATTAAGGAATTTGTATTATAAGGCCTGGTTGTCCTCTGCTCCTTTGTTCATCTTTCAAGTGATACATTTGTGGCAGTTGGCTTTCTTTTGTGTGTTTCCTATTAAGAAACTGAGAGGGAAACCACACACTTACTCAATGTGATCCTTAGCCATAAAATTAGCCTCCTCAAAGAGGGAGGCCAAATGTGTTGCCTGAGCTGAGCGCAACTCCCCAGTCCCCAGATGTCTAGCAAATCCAAATGCTGACCCAGGCATATATGGGGAAAATATGGGAGAAATATGCAGATTCTTACACATCATACACCACTCCTTCCACAGGGGCCCTAAAGAAGGATGAGAAAGGACCATTTGGATACCAACAGACTCATTAGGAAAAAGAGGGCCTCTAGTGGGATAAGAGAAACAGAAATATAGAAACATGATGGCATATAAAGATCATACTGAGGAGAGCAGAGAGGCAGTGCAGAGGTCCAGAGTGGCAGGTTTCTGTTCCGGCGGCCCCGACGTTATCGGGGGCCTCTTCAAAACCGGAACAGTGAGAGATTCGCCTCGGGAGAGCAGAGAGGCAGCGCAGAGGTCCGGAGTGGCAGGCTTCTGTTCCGGCGGCCCCGACGTTATCAGGGACCTCTTCAAAACCGGAACAGTGAGAGATTCGCCTCGGGAGAGCAGAGAGACAGTCTCTTTAAAAGGCCGTTGGTTTGGCGCAGCCGGAGGCGCTAGTCGGGACAGCGATAGAAGGGGCTAGATACAAGGGGCATAACAGGCCCCTTGGGAGCCCCTTGGAGCATCGAAGGAGCATAGTACCCGGGGCTAACCTCCGGCTGTGGTGAATTCGATGGGTAAAAGGAAGAAGAAAACTGAGTTAGCGGTACCAGCTGAGCCTGCGGTGGGCCCTATGGACAGACATGTCAAGGTATTGACTGGCGCTGAGGCTACACGTGATCCTGATTTTCTTGTACTCCGTCCATCTCCGGTGTCTCTGAGTTCCCCGGACCGGACACCACCTTCTCCTCCAGTCTATATATCCCCCCCTGTGTCTGCCTCTGAGGGTACGCGGTTTCTGCAGAGTACCCCAATAGAAGTTGGGGAAAAACTGAAACCGGTTTTATGGGCACCCGTGCCAGATGAAGCCAGAGTAGTGCCTGATGATCAGGTAACTCTGGCCAATATTTGGCGGGTGGTAACCCGCATTGAAAGTTCTTTAGTGCCTACTGTTGTACAACTTTGTAGTTTCTCTTCTGAGATTACTACACGGTTGTTAGAGGTGGATACTAGGGTGGGGAATATTTCTAATTTGGTTATTGGTTGTGAAAATCAGTGTCAGGCTCTTAAGGCTGTAAATTCTTCTCATATCAAAGATAGTTTAGTTTTACACCATAAGATGGAACAGTATGACAATATGCTTTGTTCTAAAAATATTTGTTTGTTAAACTTTCCTATTTGTCGTTTGTTGTCTGCTGAAATTCTATTGAAGAAATATTTTAGAGAGGTTTTGGGCTTGTCTTCGGCTGACTCCATTTGTCTCTCTAAAGTTTATTACTTGACTGGTAAAGGGCTTTCTCGGGGCTCTCCAGGGGGGTTTGATGAAGTTCAATTCCAAGTTAGCCTGGGGCTCACCAAATTCCTGGAGGACTCACAAGATAATACTTCCTCTAGAGCCACCTTGTTGGTTTCATTTCTTTCTGACCAAGATAGAACTCTTGTTTTTCGGAGTTACTTTAAGAATATGTCAGTTCCGTTCTGTGGTGCTTGAGGTATTTCTTTGTGATAAAGAGGGGCTTGGCACTAAGTGACTGGGGTGGGTGGTTAGTTTAAATGCTGTCTAGAATTTAGAGCTTTGCTCTTGGTTTTTCCTATTTTGTTACTTTAAAATCTCCCCATATTGTGGGCTAGGGTTGATGTATTGCCTTATTCTTTTTACTTATTTGTTATGATTTCTGTTATGGATTATCAAATGTTTCTTTATGCTTGCTTCTGTAAGTTTTGTTAAATCTCAATAAAAAAAAAAAAAGACCATACTGCACATCCCGTCTGCTCTTCCATACCAATTACAACAGTCCCTTTTTTTACTTTAGAGATCATCTGTGTTTGTCCCATGCTTTCTTGAATTCATAAAGAGGCCAATTCTGCAACATGCGCGTCCAGGCCACGGACACTTCCAAAGTAAAAATAGGCCTGATTTAACCCTGATTCCACAGCCACAAGTATAGACGCTCCCACCATTCCAGAATCAGGTACATAGATGTTTCCGGTGCGGCACGAACAAACCACTATGGAGAAACCTGGACCCCTCTGTTATGACAAGATACGAGCATATGCACCAAATGATTTGGACGTGCCCATGCTCACCATATTCTGAAAAGATGGATGTTTCCAATTCTGCCTGTCTCTGCCTCATACCTGTGGACATCTTGAACGGCCATGCCAACTCTGTTAAAATGTACTTCTCCTAAGCTGCTTCTCTCACTGACAGAGTTGTGCTGAAATACTACACAGAAATACTGATGATACAGAACTGTTGATGCAAACTAGACTAGATATGCTAGTTTGTTGCATGCCCAGAACAGTGCAAGGTAATTTCAGTACTTTCAAAGATATGATAACAGCTAGTAGAAATTGATATGTTTGTCATGACATACCTTATATCAAAACATACATAGCATTAGAAGAAATCTGTAGTTATTCTGTCATTGGCTATGTCTAAAAACAGTCTTTGCAATGCTAAGTATGGACCATTGCCATTCTCTCATAAAATGGTGTTTTTGGACATGTTTCACTGTTGAATGCTCTTATTCTGTGGGTCTCTTATTATTGAAAGGGATATCTTTTGACATTTAGCTATGCCAAACCTTTTATGATTTTTCCTTCCTTATCACACTGGCACCTAATGACACTGCAGTCATCCTTATAGTCCAAGTACTGGCCAGGCATTCATGTCCCCTCCTGAATTGCAAATGAGCACACCAGATCCTTCTGTGCAAACCTTAAACCATACACACACACACACACACACACACACACACACACACACACACACACACACACACACTCACTTTCAGTCCAAAAAACATAAATCTGCCAAAAAAAAACAGTTGGTATAACAGAATAGCATGGAGTCTTAGAACTAAAAATATGACCTCCATTTCTCACCTAAACTATAATCCTTTCCATATTCACTCACATACTATTCCTACATCAATAGTCCCATTTTTCAGAACACAGGAATTGTTAGGGTCCCCTAGATTAGCTCCTATAGTACAAACAGCAAATGCCAGCTTGGCCAGAATAATCATTATTGCCCTTCTTAATATTCTTTAGAGTAGTTAATAAGGCCTCTTTAGTTTACATGATTCCCACACCTTTGATTTCTGTTCTTTATAAATGCATCTTGTGGTGTTTTGCCATACTGCAGTCCATCATTTCAGAACAGACTAGTCACCACCTTAATACAAGCACAACAGAATATTTTCAAAGTACTGGTCTTATTCCATGTCTCCGGCAGGTATAATGGGCATGTCTGCGAGGACCTCCCAAAATGTACACAGGCCTACAGTCCCGATTGGCATCAGGGAATGGTTCAGGCAGGTAAGCCCCTCCCTGCTCCCCACCACCAAGGCCAATTGGGCCGAAGAGGAGAACAGATTTTTAAATTTAAAAGAACAAGTGCCATTAGGCGCGTCCGCGCCTGGTGGGCCTGTGCCTGAAGGCCTCACCAGAGGGTTCTTTGGTGAGGCCCTTAGGCGAGGAATACAGGTGAGAACGGTACCAAACAGAACAATTTAGTCGCAACAAGACAGCTTCCACAATTCAAAGATGATGTTACAACAAAACGAAGAAAAGAGACCTCTACTACAAAGCGTTGAGTTATCCCCTTATTCCTATTACCCTGACACATACAGAACAGCTTCCACCCATTGCTCAAAACCTGGGATATTATTTGGTCAATTACATACTCTGCATGCCAATTGTTCAAATAAACAATAGAGACCCAAGGAAGAACCAATTCCTTTGAAAACCTTACAATAGAAGAGTCCAATCACATACACACTAATGCAAAATCCAAAATGCTCAGCATATACTTTGCATTATATACCATATTTGCCATCCTCCTCCTTTTAACATCAGCATATACTACCTTCCCCCCATCAATATACCCCTCTAGCACACTCCACCCATACCATCCAACATACATGCCATCTAACTGTCCTCAGCAACACTCCTACAGATGCCTCATAACTATACCAACTCACAACCACATCATTTCTACTGCAACCACCCCCCAAACAACAACACAGTTGCTACAACATGTGCATGCCAGATCAGTGAGAAACAAAATCCATATTATTATGGACCTTCTCACAGAATACAAGCTAGACATATTGAGCATCACAAAAACATGGCTCTCAGATACAGATAACATCCTTCTCAATCAACTTAAAATGGAAGGCTACTCACTATTCCACTGCCCATGAAATAATCTGCAAGGAGGAGGGGTCTTACTAATAACCAAATCAAACCTCCATTTCTGCCCCCTTTCATCCAGAAGCACCCACAAAATGGACTCAGTCATAATCACAAACAACCAACTGACCATCTGCCTCAACTACAGAACCCTCTCCTCTACCTCCAATGACTTATTTATTTATTTAACAGTTTTTTAAAAATATTGCTTTATCCTACAGTCACAGCGGTCTACATTGGAACAGAACATTTTACACTAAATAGGGAATATAACTTGAAGGCAGTTATAAATGTGTTTGGAGAATAACTATGTACATTTGAAAAGGTATGGAGCTGTTGAGGATAGAGGAGAGGGAGGGGAGGGGAGGAGTTGGGAGGGGGAAGAGGGGAAATTGTGGCGGGTAGGAGAGGTAGGCTAGGTTTGGGAGTAGCATTCTCTGAAGATAAGGGTCTTAAGGGTTTATCCAGCATAATCAACCACATCATTGAAAATGCCAACATGAAGAAGGACCTTCTGATCCTGAGAGTCTTCAACATCCCCTCCCTACCCACCAATGTGGCTGACTCACTCCTCTCGGCAATGGATTCAATGGACTTCACTCAAAACGTAACATCTCTTACACACATCAAACACAACCAAACCAAAAAACACCACCCCCAAAACACGTTGGTATACCCATACTTTATGACAGCTAAAAATCAAACTAAGACAACTGAAATGAAGATGGAGTAAAACCACACAGATCGAAGACCGCAACAAATACCTTACTCTACCCCTAATCTACCACACATCCACAGATAAGGCCAAGAAGGAATATCACACCAAGATCAACACCTTTATCAATTACCCACATGAACTATTTGACTTAGTCAAGTGCCTCACACAACCCCACACCAACCACAGCCAATCACCAATTATCAACCACCAGCAACTAGCTATACACTACAAACAGCTACAACCTCATCATGACCTCAACACTTCCATGCCTACAATTTTTCCACCTGATATCAACCACTGGTCATCCTTTTGAAATATCACTAACAAAGAGATCGAAAATATTCTATCAATGATTAACACCTCCACCTCCCCACTTGACCCATACCCGACTAACTGGATAAAAGCTTCAAAGAATGAACTTAGCCCATTCCTCACCAAACTAACCAATGAAATGCTACAACAAGGAAAAATGCCAAACTGTCTGAAGCTCTCCTCTATCAGCCCTACCTTAAAGAAACCAAACCTCAACCCGTCAGACCCTGGATTCTATAGACCCATTGCTAGTCTCCCATTCCTAGCAAAAATAATCGAGAAAATCGTAAAACTCCAGCTACAAGACCACATCAATGAGAGCCATCTACTTGTTCCACAACAACACGGCTTCCGCCCACTGCATGGAGTGGAAACTCTAATGACATCACTTATCAACAATCTAACCCAAGGAATACAAGACTGTTCAAAAACATACCTAATGATAATTATCTTAGACATCTCTTCAGCATTTGATACAGTCAAACATGGCATACTCCTCCAGCGACTACATTCATATGGCATCAGAGACACTGTCTTTAATTGATTTCAATCTTACCTCACTAACAGACATCAACAGATAAAATTAGGCATGAGCACCTCCAACAAATATAAACAAACACAAGTGTACCTCAAGGTTCCTCACTCTCCGCACCTCTCCGCACCTCCAACCTATCTGCTCAATCATCAAAAACCACCAGATCAAGTTCCACATATATGCTAACAACGTCATGCTATATTGTCCATTACACACCAAACAACTCTCCCCACCCACTCCCCGCCCATTGACCTCTGCTCTCCGCCCTCTCTCCTCCCTCTCCGGTGTGTACCGCGCCACGGAACGCTTCCGCGCGGTTTGTAACGTTACTGCGTGGTAACGTTACCTAACGCGCGGTCTGTAACGTTACCATAGTTTAGTAAACATACCCCATAGAGGCATTATAATATCCTTTGTTTTATTTTCCATTCCTTTCTTTATGATACCTAGCATTCTATTTGCTCTCTTGGCCGCCGCTGCACACTGCCGAGGTTTGGAGTGCTGAGCAAAAATCCTCTGGTTCAAGGAGCGGGAGGAGTCACTGGAGGGTCTTAGTTTTGAGGTATATTGTGTTGGCTGTTTTTGTTATATGAGTTTTTAAGGATAGTTGCTGGTTGAGGGTTATTCCTAGGTATTTTAGCTCTGATTTAACAGTTACCTGGATGCTGTTTAGTGTGATTGATGTTGGTGGGGTGAATAAGAGGTCTCTTGTAATAAACATAGCTTCAGTTTTTTTGTAGTTTGTTGATAGGTTGTTTGTTGTGAGCCAATTGGAGACTTCTTTGAAGCAGTTTTGGGTTTGTGTATAGGAAAGTTGATATCAATTCATTATATACCAATATTCCGCAAAAGGCAGCCTTGGAAGTTATTGCCAATGTCTTAATTCAAAGACCCAAACCAACACGTATAACCACCTCTTTTCTGACATAATTAGCCTCCATAGCCATGACGGAAAATTATTTCAGTTTTAAAGGGGTCTTCTATAACCAAATTAAGGGAGTAGCCATGGGGTCATCTATGGCACCCGATATTTCCAACCTCTATGTAGCTAATTTTGAACAACTACATTTAAGTTCCCACCCCTTCAAGACACATATTCTTCTTTGGAAAAGATATATAGACGATGTGTTAATCATATTGGATGGCACAGAATCTATATTACAACAATTTTTCATCTGGCTCAACTCTCTGGATCCCATTCTACAATTCGAAGGGTTGTTCAGTTTAGAACGTATTGCATATTTGAACATTATGATTAAGGAAGGGGAAGAAGGCTTTGCAACAGATCCCTACCGAAAACCCACTGATGGAAACACACTACTAAAATATGACAGTTTTCACAACACATCCCTTAAAAATAATTTACCTATGAGCCAATTTTTGCGTATTAAAAGGCTGTGCACCACAGAGATAGATTTTGAGTGTCACGCAATAGACATGCATCATAGATTTAAGCAGCGAGGCTATCCGGAGAGGTGTATAAAAAAGGCATATCTTAATGCCTGTACAACAGAGCGAAAGCCACTTCTAAGAAAAAAAGATCGCCCAAAAACTGACAAGATATTTTGTGCTCTCACATTTACCAACTATACAAAAGAAATAGTTGATATTTTAAAACAAGAGTGGTATCTTGTAACATCACTACCAATTTTTGCATCAAAACAACTTATGGTGGCACACAAACGCCATCCCAATTTAGCTAATCTCTTGGTCCCCTCAGCTCTCACATACCATAAACCCCAGCCAAAGATTAAAGCACATTTTAAGTGTGGAAACTGCTCTGTGTGTTCTCACACCATCACTGCAAAAGATAGCTTTAGCCATCCCACAACAAATCAGAAAGTTTACTTACACAATTTCTCTAATTGCAAGACAGAAAATGTAATTTGTTTAATACTATGCCCATGTAATTTGTCTTATATTGGCAAAACCAAGAGACAAATACGCACATGCATTATTGAACATCAAAGTTGTATACAAAGGAAAATTCCAGACAAGCCCCTAGTATCACATTGGATGCAAACAGAACACTCCAATTAGTGATAAAATATATGGTTATCAAAACTGTGACACCACACTGGAGGGGTGGAGATGTTGATAAAACTTTACTGAAGTTGGAACAACGGTATATCTACGAATTCAACAGCTTAGAACCACATGGTTTGAACCAGGAGGTAGATTTGTCCGTGTTTCTTAAATGATAGATAGAGGAGAGTCATCGTCCATTCTTCAGATTCTACAGTACTCAATGTTCACTACAGTGTAATTACTAATACAATAGAGTATATAAGTTATTCTCTTAATCTGAAAATCTAAATGTGCCATCCTTAAACACCCACTTTGGTTTTTTAACTGTTTCTTAACTGTTTCCACTTTACCAGGACTAGATACAAACTCCATAATAATTGCTCAAAATATGTATTTGGTCACACAATACATCTTTGGTAGGTTTTATATTTAGCAACTCATGTCCCTTGCAGATCATATACTTTTTTGGTGATTTACCTCATTTATTTATTATTTCTTAATCATAATGTAACCCATACTGGGTACCTTATCATCATTAATCACTCATTAATTGTTCTTTAGTTTTCTTTCAAAGAAACAATATGGGTTCCAAGTACTACATAGTAAATTATTTTCCTCTAACACCACCTTTTAGCCACGCCTATACAATCACTTTGGTGCGCTTTTCGGCGTCTATAAAAAGTATTCGAGCAGTTCATTCGGTTTCCCACTGCAAACAGAGCGCAGCTACCAAAGACTTCAAAGGTTTGAGTCCTCCAATCATAGTTCTCTCTTCTTCTCTACCTTTTGATAAAAGTTATATATATATATATTTCTATCGTTTGGAGTGTCCAATCCATTCTTTTAAGACATACAGAGTTAGACAAAATCTTCCTCCTCCTCTCTTTTCCCCTCTTCCCCCCCCTTCATTGCAAAGCATACGCTGTGATTAGATGCCTTCTTTTCATAGATGGAACACAGCCATTGTAGCATTTGAATCTCCTGGTTTAATATATTTGTCACATATATTCTTTCTACATTATATGATTTCTGATGTTAGCTCTGCTCTATTTCAAGTAGCGTCAATATGTTAGTTTTTAATACAACAGACACAATAGGTTTATACCGCTCTTTCTGTTTTGATAAGAAGTATGATATCTACCACTATATTTTCATACCTTAATCTCTATATAACACATGGCTAAGAAGACATCCTGCTGCGCCGCAGGGCTCGGTCCCGAGGCCGGCATAGTAACCGGGTCCCTGGGGCCCGAGCCTATGCTGGTGCTCGTGGCAAGGTGGGGGGGGGGGGGGGTGGTGGGTGCCAGTGTCGTCAGCGTCGCACCCCACGTGGTGACATGGGGGGATGCTATTGGCAGTCGGTGGTGTGCGGGGGCGGAGTCGGTGTGGAAGAGTGGGAGATTGCAGGCGTGCGATCTCCCTTTTCCTGTTGGGCTGGCAAGCAGAGCAGGTGTGTTTTTTGTTGTGGGCCAAAAAAGGCTCTTTAAATTTGTCAATTTGGCTGCGGGGTGGGTTCGTGGGTTATTAAATTCAATAAGGAATGCACTGGGAGGGGGGGTTTCGACAGTACCAAGGCTAGGAGGGGGGGTGTGCGTCATGGCAGCTAGGAGGGGGTGCATTGGAAGGTGGTTGGGGGGCGGTTGGTCGTCGGCTGGCAGCGAGAGAGTGAGAGATATTTAAAAAAAAAAAACAGACAAAGGAGAACTGAGGGTGGCAGGTCTAAGCACCTAGCACGCTGCACAATTTTCTGGGCCTGGTGGGGTAGAGAAGGGGCGGCTGGGTTGCGTGGCCTGCAGAAGGGTTCCGTAGGCGAGTGGGGGGAGTTGGGGTGAAGTGCTCTGGGGGGCTAATATGGCTCAGAAGGGCAAAGGGGCTGAATGGGAGGCAGGGCCTATGGGAGCAACTGGGGGCAGACGGGGGGTTGGGCGGCGGGGGCGCTCGTCGGCAGGGGCAGGGAGGGCTGTGGTCCAGGGTGCGTCTGCTGCGAGGGGCGAAAGGGGAGTTCGTCAGGCTCGTGGTAGAGGGCGGTTGGGGTGTACTGGGGGTAGTGGGCCTCGGGGCAGATCAGGTGGGTCCTCTCAGTGTCGCGCAGGAGGGGTCGCTAGAGAGGTGGAGGTGGTGGGGCATGGGCCTCTTCGGCTTGCGGGGGTTGGGGGGGAGGTGGGTGGGTGGCCCCATGATGGTGCCCAGTGAGGAGCCTCGCGAGGCGGTGGGGGGGACGGCGATGGTAGCTGGAACAACAGGCGGGGTTTTGGGGCAGGTTGAGGGGCTGAGGGCTGACACATCGGGATGCAGGCCATTGGGGGTTCCCTTCTCCTCCCCATTTCCGGGGTTCTATTCTCCAGCCCTGGGGGGCAGGCATTTTGGGCATGGTATCCCTGGGGCTGCTGGTCCGTGGGCCTTTGGGGTGGGACCCTATGGGGGGGCTGGGCAATTGGGGGAGTGGATTGGGTGATTGGTCCGGGGCGGGGTTAGGGGGGGCAGGGATTATGCCTGGGAGGGGGTTGGTGGGATGGGAGGCCGGCGGCCTCGGTTCTTCGGCTTGGGGCTGGGGGGGCGGGGAGAATGCAGTGCCAAGGGCTCCTGGGGCTGTTGCTGCTGTTTTTTTCTCCATCTTTTCCTATGCAGGTGTCTGCAAGTGCGGGGTTACGAACGAGCATGTCTGAACCAGTGCGGGCCAGTGGAGCGGCACCTGCGGGGCAGGCTGAGGAGCAGACCAGTGCGGCAGCAGGCGTTTTGTCTTCGCCCTCCCCTGCGGTGTCCAACACGGAGGCCGATGAGCATGCGGGGAGCGGTGACACCTCACGGGCGGGGGTACACACCCAAGGGCAGGTCGCTGCGGAAGGGGGGAAGGTGAAGGCGAAGCGCAGATGGGGGTGACGCTGCTGGCGCAATTCATCTTTGTTGTCGACATCGACATTGTCTGCTGATTCTTCGGGTGACTCAGTGCCAGCGGGGGGGGGGGGGGGAGTGGGGTGAGGGCGGGGGTGCCACAGTAGTGCGCTGTTCAGAGCTGTGGGAGGGTGTACCAAGAAAATTGCGGCATCGCATCAAACGGCACAGGTGTATTGACATTTTTCATCTCCTGGAAGGTAGGAAACGGTTTGGGGAAAGCAAACGAAGACGTAAAGAGGATGATAAAGTGGGTAGGGTGCGGAAGGCTTCCCGCAATACCCTCAATTGGACGCGAGCTTTCCTGCGTTTGGCAAGTGTATGGGGTCATTATTTTCCTGAGCAATACGGTGTGTTGTTGGCTTATGCGGTGCCATTTTGGCGGTGTTGCAGGCCCACGAGGGCTGGGCCTGGTTAAACTACGACAAGGAGTTCAGGGATATGATGGAAGAAAATGGGCGTTTGTCATGGGGGACAAAAGACATCAACCTGTGGCTCACACAAATGTCCTCAAAAGGCAGGGTGGGGGGCTCGGGGTGGGGGGGGCAAGGGAGGGTTCCTGAAGTTCCGGCTGGGGCACGGCCCTTTCGGGTACCCGGCCCGGTCATTACACAGTCAAAAGGGAGTACTGCGGGGGGAGACGTCTGTTGGCGTTTCAACAAGTCGTCATGTCCTTTTCTCGACTGTAAATTCAAGCATACCTGTTCCTTGTGCGGGAGTGGACATGCCACCACAAGTGTAGTCAAAAAGGAGTGGCAGGAGGCCCAGCAGGGGGTAAGTGAGGGAGTGGGCGGGGCCTTGGCTCCTACACCTGTAAGCGTCTACGTTATGCATCTGTGACTTTTGCGTTATGGTGGGTCCCGACGTGGTAAGATGTGGAAATTGCTGTTGACGGTTTTTTCGGAGGGTTTTCATATTCCGTTTCAGGGGTCGGCAACAGGGGTCCGGTCTAGGAACGCCAGTTCGGTTAGAGCATTGGCTGTGGTCGTACGTCGGAAGGTTGTGGATGAATGCGCGTTGGGTCGGGTAGCTGGGTCTTTTCAGGAACCCCCGTTTTCTCCGTTTGTTGTTTCTCCTTTGGCAGTGGTTCCAAAAAAGGAGCCGGGTAAGTTCAGGTTAGTCCACAACCTATCCTGTCCACCTGGGGATTCCGTGAATGATCACATTCCCCGGGAGCAGTGCACTGTGCGCTACGCTTCTTTTGATGCCGCTGTGGCATTAGTAAGGCAGTGAGGGGCCGGCGCCTTGCTCGCAAAGGTGGACATCGAATCCACATTCCGGTTGTTACCGGTGCATCCTTCGGCGTTTCCTTTGTTGGGTTTTCGGTTCGATTCGCAATTTTACTATGATAAGTGCATGCCTATGGGTTGTGCGGTATCGTGTGCTTACTTTGAAGCCTTCAGTTCTTTCCTGCATTGGGTGTTGGAGCGGCACACGGGCGTGACTACCATTGTGCACTATCTGGACGATTTTTTATTTATGGGGCCCAGGTAGTCAAGGACTTGTGCCTTGCTGTTGGACGCCTTTCATGATTTGGCAGGCAACTTCAGTATTCCCATAGCGGCAAGCAAAATGGTGGTCCCCATCACTTGCCTTACCTTTTTAGGGATAGAGATTGACACAGAGGGTATGGCACTGTGTTTGCGGGCGGAGAAAGTCGAGCGACTCAGTGAATTGGTAGCGTTGGTAGGAGCGTCAGACAAAACCACCTTCAGGGTTTTGCAGTCTTTAGTTGAGCATCTCAACTTTGCTTGCAGGGTGCTGCCTATGGGGCGCCCCTTTGCACAGCAGTTGTCGTTGGCAATGGCGGGGGTCCAACGGCCGTATCATCGTATTCATGTGTCATCTGGAATGCGTGAAGATTTGCGGGTGTGGGATGCCTTCTTAGCTGAGTTCAATGGTCGCAGGGTCTTGCAGTGGCCAGAGATGTCAAATGTAGATCTGCATTTGTTTACTGATGCGGCTGGCAGCTCCGGGTTCGGAGCATACTGTCATGGGGCTTGGTGTGCTGAGCCATGGCCTATGGAATGGATGGCGTCTGGCCTGACTCGTAACATTACATTCTTGGAGCTTTTCCCCATAGTGGTTGCGCTATGGGTGTGGCCAGATCGTTTGCATGATAAGAGAGTGGTGTTTTGGTGCGACAATGCGGCGGTGGTTGAGGATATCAACCGGCATGCGCCCAAGTGCCCCAAGGTAGTGGCATTGATGAGGGTATTCGTATTGGCTTGCTTGCAACTGAACATCACTGCTAGAGCGCGACACATGCCGGGCACTCAGAATGTTATTGCTGATGCTCTGTCCTGTTTTCAGTGGTCGCAGTTCAGGCGGTTGGCTCCAGAGGCGGAAGCGATGGCTTCGGCGGTGCCGGACCATCTTTGGCAGGTTGGGACCCCGACTTGATGGCATTGTTGTCCGCGTCGGTGGCGCACGGAACATGGGCGAAGTACCGGCGAGGATACTCTCAGGTGAGTGAGTTCGTGAGTGCGAGAGGGTGGAAAGGCGGGAGTGTTCCTGATGGGTTGATTGGTCAATTTGTTTTGTGGGCAAAAAAGGAGGGCTGGGCTAGGTCGGCGGTTGTAGCAGCGGTGGCAGGGTTTTCCTTTTTCTGTAAAGCTGCTGGGTGGGGTAACCTTCGGACATCCTTCTTGGTCAAGCGCTTGTTGGCAGGGTGGGCCAGGGTGGGCCAGGGTGCACCCCAAGTCGCGGGATTGGCGGCTTCCGGTTTCTCATGAGCTCCTCCTTCGGATTTGCGAGGTGTTGCCGCAGATCGCAGCCTCGAATTTCGAGTCGGTTTTGTTTCGTGCGTTGTTTACGACGGCATTTTTCGGACATTCCGCATGTGCGAGCTGGTGCCAAGGTCTTCACGAGGGGGCACGGTCGGCAGTTTGGACGTCAAATGTGTATCGGTAGAGGCACGCATCTTTCTTACGCATTCCAAAATGGACCAGAATGGAAAAGGGGCCTGGGTGATACTGAACGCCATTTCACCCGTGCCATCTTGTCCGATACATAGCCTGCGGAGTTACTTGCGGCAGAGATTGGGGGCTCCGGGCTATTTCTTTATTCATGAAAATGGCAAGCCTGTAACGCAGTTTCAGTTCACAGCTGTGTTGCGTTTGGCATTGTGGCACCTGGGCTGTGATGACAGGAGTTATGCCTCACATTCCTTCAGGATTGGTGCGGCTACGAGCGCGGCTGCGGCGGGACTCGAGGGTCCTATAATTCAGCGGATTGGCAGGTGGCGTTCGGGTGCGTACGAGGGATACGTTCGCCTCGGGAGTTCCGAGTTGGATCTCGGGTGCTAGGTGGGTGGGTTTGCATTGTTCCCGTTGTTTGGGGGGTGGTAAGGGGGGCACTAACATTCTCCTCTGTTGCAGAGTTGCCGCTGGTGGCGGTCCAATTTCTCTTCTTGCAGATGGTTCATGCTCTGGAGAGTGGTGGATCATCGGGCATTCTTTCGTGTATTGGGCTGAGCGCAGGGCCTTGGCTCGGCCTTTAGACATTCACCTTGGGATGGCTGCTTCGGGAATTCGGCTTTGCTGGATGGGACAATGTGGCATGCGATGGGGGCAGCTTGTTGCCTGCGTGCAGGCGAAGATCGGACAGCGTCAGCGGCCAGTCGGGCTTCTGATCCATTTGGCGGCAACGATCTGTCAAGCTGGTCATGCAGGCAGCTGATTAGAACTGTTCAGAGGGACATTGGATGGTTGCAGGAATTGATACTGGGGGTTGCCATTATCTGGTCGGACATCATTCCACACCCTGCGTGCTGGCCTCAGCGGCGGTGGTTGCGAGGCCTGGTGAAGATTAATCGGCAGATAGGGCGATGGGTGATGCAGACCGGGGGATTTCAAGTGTTGCACCCTTGGGCTGAGGTCAAGTGTCTGGGTTGTATCATTTGGATGGAGTGCATCTTACTCCGGTGGGGCAGGACCTCCTACTGAACGACTGGCAGGAAGCACTGGAGGGGTGGCATTGGTCGCAGCTTTCTTTGGTGGGGGCGGCACAAGGATAGAGGTCTACCTTGTGCCAGTGGTGGGGTAGTGAGCTGGTGTTCGCCGACCCGGTGGGGCATTGGCAGCTGATGCCGCTTTGCAAGGGAGCGGTGTGCTCCTTACGTTGGGAGAGACATCACTATTGGGGTCTCTGCCCAGAGGAAGGCAACTGGAGCTGGCCTTTGCTAATAGCATGGCGAGGCAGGCGGTAGGGGGAATGGAGGGTGGATGATGCACTACCTTGCTAAAAACGGCTGGTGGGGGGGCATCATCCTGATTAGGGGGGGTTGTTGTTTGGAATTAAGAAAGTTGAGTTGGCCCTTGTTGGGCCGGTGTTTTGTTTATGGTCAATGAAGCTGCGACCAATTAATAAATTGTTATACCAACCCCTGTGAGTGCATGCTCTGTAAAGGGGAATGGCGGGTGATGGTGGTGGGGGGGGGGTTGAGGTGGGTAAGATGCATAAGCCTTGAGAAAAGGGGGTGGGGTAGTGGTGGTACGAGGCCGGGCATCCGGATACCTCGGTTAATCCCGCTGCGCCGCAGGGCTCGGTCCCGAGGCCAGCATAGTAACCGGGTCCTCGGGGCCCAAGCCTATGCTGGTGCTCGTGGCAAGGTGGGGGTGGTGGTGGGAGCTGGCATCATCAGCGTCGCACCCCACGTGGTGACGTGGGGGGGGATGCTATTGGCAGCCGGAGGTGTGCGGGGGCGGAGTCGGTGTGGAAGAGTGGGAGATTGCAGGCGTGTGATCTCCCTCTTCCTGTTGGGTTGGCGAGCAGAGCAGGTGTCCCTTCCCACCCACCCTTATGCTGTGGTAAGGAGGGGCAAGCGGAGGGTTGTTGCAGCTGGGTAGGGGGTAGTGGTGCAAAGTTGGCGGGGTAGCGAGCTGGTGCTCGCCGACCCGGCGGGGCATTGGCAGCTGATGATGCTTTGCAGGGGAGCGGTGTGCTCCTTACGTTGGGAGAGACATCACTATTGGGGTCTCTGCCCGGAGGAAGGCAACTGGAGCCGGCCTTTGCTAATAGCATGGTGAGGCAGGCGGTAGGGGGAATGGGGGGTGGATGATGCACCACCTTGCTAAAAATGGCTGGTGGGAGGCATCATCTGGATTAGGGGGGGGGGGGTTGTTGTTTGGAATTAAGAAAGTTGAGTTGGCCCATGTTGGGCCGGTGGTTTGTTTATGGTCAATGAAGCTGCGACCAATGAATAAATTGTTATACCAACCCCTGTGAGTGTGTGCTCTGTAAAGGGGAATGGCAGGTGGTGGAGGGGGGGGGGGGTTAAAGTGGGTAAGGTGCATAAGCCTTGAGAAAAGGGGGTGGGGGGTTAGTGGTGGTGCGAGGCTGGGCATTCGGATACCTCGGTTACTATAACCTTCGGTAGCACATATATATAAACATCTATGATTTAATATATGCCATGGATTTTAAATTTCTGCAGTTTAATACAATGTTTTTAAGTGATCATATGATCATGTTGTAAAATGTAGTCAGCTTTACTCTCCTGTAGGTCCTGGGTTCATTTCACTTCACAGAGGCAGTAGGGCTTGTAATAAAACAACCAAACAGGTGTGGCTTGGAGAAAGGATTTTTATGTAGAAATAGGCTTAATACATAGATATTGAACAGAGGTATATAGTGATTGTTGTAGAGCTGTTTCAGTGTGCATCAATGAATCTGTGTGTGCATGTGCATGTGTGAAGTGTGAGAGAGAGAGAGGCCAGAACATGTGGGTCAGAGCCTCATGGCAAGAGAGAGAGAGAGAGAGAGAGCGGGGGAGGGGTGAAGGGAATTGATTATCAGAGCCTCCTGTCCTTCATGTCCGATGAATGGTGGAAGAGAGAGAGGTAAGAACATGTGGGTCAGAGCCTCATGGCAAGGTGTAGTGGAAGAGAGAGAGAGAGAGAGCGGGGGAGGGGTGAAGGGAATTGATTATCAGAGCCTCCTGTCCTTCATGTCTGATGAATGGTGGAAGAGAGAGAGGTAAGAACATGTGGGTCAGAGACTCATGGCAAGGTGTAGTGGAAGAGAGAGAGAGAGAGAGAGAGAGAGAGAGCGGGGGAGGGGTGAAGGGAATTGATTATCAGAGCCTCCTGTCCTTCATGTCCGATGAATGGTGGAAGAGAGAGAGGTAAGAACATGTGGGTCAGAGCCTCATGGCAAGGTGTAGTGGAAGAGAGAGAGAGAGAGCAGGGGAGGGGTGAAGGGAATTGATTACCAGAGCCTCCTGTCCTTCATGTCCGATGAATGGTGGAAGAGAGAGAGGTAGAGGAAGTGTTTCTGTCCTTTATAGTGAATTGAATCCTCTCCAGCACTTCCCCTTGAGGTCTGCTATTGTTTCTAGCCACTCCCCTTTTAGGTCTGCTATTCTTGATTTAGCAAGGAGGGGCTTCAGACAGGCCTTGGAGACTGAAATCACCAGGGGGTCAGAGTTAATCTCATCTTGTAAACTGTCCTATTACCTTTGGAGACTGAAATCACCAGAGTCCAAAGCTGCATGAAATGTATGCTGACATCTCCCACACCTTTTTTATTTTTATTTATTATTTTTGCCTGGAAATGGTGGAAGCAAGCCTGTGGTACCTGTCCCAGCTGCCATTACATGATAGTAGGCAGCTTGTCTAATACCTCCTGTATTAAATACCTTGCTATGTCCAGCAAGTCCCCTGTCCTGCACAGTACTGTCTCTAGTACTGTCTCTAGTGTTCTAGAGATAAACAAGTCTCCTTATGAGTCCAAACCTCGTGTCTTAGGTAGAGCAGCCACTACTGGGGGGGGACGGGACCCAATATGCTACCTCCGTGCCCGTCTTAGAGAGAGTGAACAGTGCATAAGGTCTGCAGGAATTTTTGAGGAGGCTAAAGCCAAAAGGTACCAGGATGCTATGAGTGAGGATAGGAAGCAATACTAGACTGCAGCTGACTCTGGTATTCAGTGTAATAGGAAATGCCAAATTAGCCAAATTAGCAGGCCAAACTAGCCTGGATGTAGGGGTGGATGCTGGAGAAGTTCAGTGTAACTACCTTAAAATATTGTGGTTCTGTATGACATGTGCTGCAAGGATATGTACATTTGTTTCATTTTACAACACAGGAAAATTATGATAATGCATATAAATATTTGTACAGCAGTTAAAATAATAATAGGGTGAATAAAAACATTAAAGACATGATCAGCAGTAGGTGAGTAACCAAATAACAATTCCCACACAGACACATGAGCATCTTGTAGCAAGTGTCCAACAATTTGTTGAATGTGTCCATTCTCATAAGCGATGGTGTGATTCACTTCAGTGGATGTTGTTTTAAGGTGATCAATATAGGCATGGAGTTCTGTAAAGTTGAGCAGTTTATGTAGTGTCTCTTCTCCCATGCCAAGTGGTAAGGGATGCACAGCATATGAGATAAAGTCTGGAATGTCCATAGAGTCATTGGTAACCAGCGGTGTGGAATAAGTTGTCCCATTAATGGTGAGGGAGACCAGTGGTGTATGACTGCACCAGGTATTGTTTGGTAAATAGTTTGGACTGTACAACAAAGTGTTCTTGGGAAGGCAAATGTCATGCATTCTGGGAGCAATCGAAAAAGAAACATTCTGGGGAAAGAACAGATGAAAACAAAAGTGTCCAGCTCCAAGGTAATACAAACTGTGTGAGGTAGTCAGGGAATATGAGAGCTTAACAGTCAGGGAGCAAGAGGAGGAATTGTTCCAGCAGGAGGTGTCAGCCTCTTTAAACTGGTGAGGTTGACACTTGAACTGAAATGTAGTCTGCTCACACAAACTGGGGTCCATCGGCTTGAATGAAGTCCAGGTGTCATCCAGTGGCTGCACCCATGTGAGATGGTCCACAGGATACATAAGCATATTATCAAACTGCACCCCAATATTAACAATAGGATAAATAACTGTATGTTGTCCTGACCATGGGATCAAAGTACAGATAGAGCAGCCTTGTGGTGAACAAATGGGAACACTAACTGTCCACCTATCAAGGTGAGCTATAGCAAATTCCGGTATTTTGGTACTAGCCATATGAATGAGAGATGGTGGCCAGTGTCCTAACTTAGCAGTGATCAGAATTTCCTTTAGTATAGTAATAAGCTCGATCTGTACTTGATCACAGGCAAGAGCCCAGGAAATATTCTTTCCCAATCTATATTCTGCATGTGCTAAGGTAACAATTTTCTGTTCTATAATTGGAGAAATAAGAGCAAAGGTATCTACAACTACATTGGACAATTTAGAGGACGCTTCATTAATAATATGTTGTGAGGTAAAACCATCAGCAGCATGCTGAGCAGTGGATCCCATTTTATTATGGAGCACCTCTATATCAATTATATTAAGGGCACCCAGTGCAGTCCCTGTGCCCAGGGCCGGATTTACCTTGAGTGAGGCCCTATGCCAACAAAAATTGTGGGCCCCCAGCAGGGGCGGCCCAAGGGGGGTGCGGAGCCTCATTTGCATAAGGGGCCTCATTTGCATAAATATTTGCGTAATGTTACAATATACTAACTTTTAGTAAACATGCCTCTTAATGAGTGTATGGATAAAGAAAGACAAAGATTTCTACATTACTATAATCCAGTGCCAACTGCCAGACACATTAGGAACTACTACAAACACTGCCCATTTAGAACCCATAGCAAACCCGCCGTATCCTAACAGCACTACCAGGACTCACAAAGCACCATACTCTACCAATCAAAAGGCAACACTGCAATATTAAACCAATACATTTCAGAGAACAACAATACATGACCTACTGGGGAAAGAGAACAAGTGGCAATGTCAAATAGGAATTACATAAACAGAATACCTCAGCTCAGTTACACATGCACAACATAGACCATCACCAAACAAGGAATCACAATTTAGAAACAGGAAGACAATAATTAAACTGGGAATCCCAAAAGCCAAACTTGGAATGTACAACACTGTAGAAATAAAACTATACATTAAATTTGCTCTTGTACTAAACAAAGCGCAGACGTTAATGATGCACATTTACCAGAGCTGACATATTCCAATTAATAAATTCAAATAAAGAGATATTTTTCTACCTTTTGTGCATTTTTTTCAGCTGCAATTGCTCCAGCCACTTTCTTCTGGTTTCTTCGTAGTCTTCTGCTAACTCTCCATCGTCTGCTGTCCATTTGTCCTTTCTTCTCTCTTCTAGTTTTTTTTCCATTCTCTCTCTACATCTGCTTTAACATACTAATCTTTCTCCTTTTGCTCTTTCCTCATTCCTATTTCATCCGCTCAAATTTTACCCCTTCATCCTCAATCCCACTTACTCTCCCAATACCCGGCCAATTGTAGATTTTTATACCTCCCACACAAAATATTTTTCAATTCTCCATTTTACTCTTCCAGCCCCATCCCATTCTAATCCTCCCCCAACATCAGCTCCCTTCTAGTTCCAGCCTCACCCAGCATCCATTCCCTTCTAGTCCCTGCATCAGCCCATTTCCAGTCCTAGCCACCCATCAGCCCATTTCCAGTCCTAGCAACCCCCAACCCAATACCAGTCCTAGCCCCCCCATCAACCCACTTACAGTCCTAACCCCCCATCACCCCATTTTCAGTTTAAGCCCCCCTATAACCCATTACCTGTCCTAACCCCCATCAGCCAACTTCCAGTCCTATCAACCATTTCCATTCAGCCCCCCATAGCCCATTGCCAGTCCTAACCCCCCCCCCCCATCGGCCCACTACCAGTTCTAACCCCCCTTTAGCACAGGCCTTACAGACGTCTGAAACTGAAACGGAACTTTTCTTGGCCCCACAAATGAAACACTTGGCCCCACAAATGAAACACTGAGGTCTTGATGGCATAACCCCCTGGAGAAGGCCCCGTCCTGTCCACCTGCTCACCTACACGCTTGCACTCTAAAATCCTTCCTTCGCTTTTTTTTTTTTTTTCAAACACGCACCTCACAACTTCAGCTGAGCTCTAAACAGACAAAAAAAAATTATCCCACAGGCTTGCGCTCTGAAAACCGCTGCTTTGCCCAGCCCGGAAGCCCGCCGCTTGCCTGAGCTTCCCGCCCTGACGCCACGTGGCCGGGCCTGCTCTGCAGAGTGCAGCGTGCGCTGCTCGCGCTGCCTGTCCGACGTTCGCCCGCCCTCTTACCTCTGCCGAGTCTACAACCCGGAATGAGCGGGCCTCCGCTGTCTTCTCTCCGGAGATGAAGTCGGGCCACGTCTGGTGTTCCACGTGGAGGTCCATGCTGGGGACCTCCGCGGCCAGTCAGAGACGCTCTCGCAGGCAATTCCTCTGCCGTGCGCCTGGCTGTACTTTTCCTCCTCCCCCAGTTCAGCTCTCCCGTTGCTGACAGAGAGCGAACCCGGTGCTATCAGTACACACTGCGCCGGCAGGGAGGGAGGCAGGGAGGGGATTCAGCCGGGCGCAGGGAGGGGATTCAGCCTGTAGCAGTAGGGAGCCCCGCGGGACAACCCATGCTGCCGTGGCGGCAGCCAGCGTTTTTTTTTTTTTTAAATTTAATTTTAAAAAGGCTATTTTTGTGGGCCCTTGTCAGCTGTGGGCCCTACGCCACGGCGTAGGTGGCGTATAGGTAAATCCGGCCCTGCCTGTGCCACCTAAAATTGTATCAATTAATTCACGCTTGTGTCAAAATTGCTTGGCTCTGGGTGTTACTGACTGCATATCAAACCAAGTATTGAGCATTTGTATGTGGTTGGCAACAAACTGAGAGCCATTTGGATATTTGTGAGTAAGTAGAAACAATTTGGGAAATAGATGCCAAGTAAGAAAATGGTATTCCACATCATATAAAACATCGTGTGGTGCATCATATTTAATCTGAAAGGGATGTCCTTCCTGAAATGGGTGGATATCAGAAAGGTAGAGTACAGGAGGAGCAGAAGTGGTGGGAGGGGTGGGATGAGGGGTGGTAGGTAAACAAGATACATCCAAAAGGAATGAAGTCTCAGTGATGTGCTGTTGATCACTCACAACCCATGTATAAGTTATTTTCCAGGTACCTCTGTCCTGACAGGAAATATTGTACAAAATCAAAGCAGGAGGACCTAGAAAGTAACGTTCTGGGCGTGCCCTCAATTCTTGTGTTCTTTCTAGAGAAGTGGAAACTGGTGGCTCCCACTGTACTTGAGTGATGTTTAATGAATAGAACACTGGCTTGTCCTGTACGGAACAGAAACTCAGGATGACCAGATCCTTTCCTTCCGGGAAAGGTGGGGGTATTTCTTGGTAGCGATACACTCCACCTGTGGAGTTAGCCCAGCCAATCGTGCATATTCGGATGGTAGTTCCTGTAATGAGACTTGAGTAGAAGAGAGCAGATACAAGAACAACAGGAAACCGAGACATAATAAAAGAAAATTGTTTCACTCTACTACGGAGTAAACTAATGCTCCCCACTTATACTATGTAACAACAAAACAAAACAAAAAAATAATAATTTCTACTACTTATTTACATAACTATTAAACACATGTACAGCAGGAATAACTAGTTACCGTTCTAAAGCGACTTTTGTTCAGAAAGCAGCTGTCCGTGCTGTCTTCAGAAAGCAGCAGTCCGTGCTGTCTTCAGGTGGTATCTGAAAACAAAGACTGATAAAACACGTATTACCCATATGGTTTTAACTGGGTGATGTGTTTCCAGTACTGCTGGTTGTCAGGCATTAGGATCTGGTATAGGCTTGGGCCTAAGGTATCAGTAACTAAGTACGGTCCCTCCCACTGTGCACTTCCAAAGGGGAGGTTTGGTCTAGGTCTCATCTCTGCAAGACACTAGTGACAGGGCTTCCTTCATGTATTCATGAAATATTGATGGGGAATCCTTATATCCCTGTGGAAGCACAGTCCATGCATATTGTTTATTCAGCCACTGAAAGGCTGGTTTTGTACTGGCATTCAAGGGCCAGGGGCAGACTCCAAAACCCATTGGATATGTCTAAAGCAGAGAAAAATTTACATTTGGGGTTCAGTTTAGAGATCATTTCAGGGTATGAGGCTACCACGGGCACTACAGATTTTGAAACTTGATTCAGGGCACGGAAGTCCATAGTGAGCCTGAAGGAACCCCCCGGTTTAACTATCGGCCAGGCTGGTGAATTGCATGTGGAAGAAATAGGTCTAATCAGACCCCTCTCCTCCAGTATCTTCACAATTTTAGTCACTGGTTCTATAGCCTGATGAGGTACTGGGTATTGCTTCTGTGGTGGAGGATCCTCACCTTCCAGCAGTATTTCTGTGTGCATTTTCCCACAATCTAACTTGTCTTGAGCCCAGACTGGAATATCAGCCACTTCTGAGGGAATTACACACAGATCATACTGCTGAGCTGCCTTGGTGCACTGAGTTACTAACTGCATGGTAATGACTTCATGCACTAAAGTTTTAGAAGCACTTGAAGTTCCTGAATACTGCCACAATTTAAGATTAGCCATATCCACCACCAAATTTAACTGGTTGAGAACATCAATTCCAATTATTTCTTTTGGTGTGTTCACTATAGTGGAGGCAGTGGTTTCCAACATTTCCTTATTTTGTTCACTGTGCACAGGGATACCCCATTTAACTGGGATAGCCACACATTTGGAAGCTGTGTTATTAATTCCTTGAATTTCATAAATTTCCATATTTTTCTGATCTGCAGTGGGAGAAGCTCTGTTAGTAAAACTAATTCCAGCCCCTGTGTCAATCAAAGCTAGTTTATCCTGACCCCCTATTGTACTGATAACATTGGGGCGTGCACAAGAGTCCAGTATCAAGGGTGTTACAAGCCTTAAATTGTGTCCTGGGCCTGTATCCATTTCATCATACAGAGGCTCTGGAATTGAGTCCTCTGCTGAGATAAAGGAGGCAGGCTGGGCTATGAAGGCTTGAGACATTTTGATATCTGAACCCAGAAGGTCAGGACACCCCTATGCACTAGCCTTGTGTTTGTCCTGAGCTGCTTGTAAATCCTGTTTTAATTTATCTATTTCTATCTGCAGTATGTGTTTGTCTTGTTCCCATTTAGTTTTCTCCTTTTCTAGCCCATCTCTCTGTGCTTTGAGCTCCTGAAAAGGAATGTAACCTGAGGAGTTTCTAAAAGTACCTCTGCCATGTGCTCTCCAAGGTGTGTGTCCTCTGTCTGTGTTTCTTGTGTACTGAGAGGATCCCTCGGCTTGCCACTTAGGTGTGTGTCCTCTGTCTGTGTTTCTTATGTACTGAGAGGATTCCTTGGCTTGCCACTTCCGTGCTTCTGATACTGTTATTACCTGCGAGGGCTGGGTCTTCCAAACAGACCCAATTCTGAGCATTAAAGTATCAAAAGGGGTTGCTTCAGGGTCTTCAGAAAATAACAGAAGGTGTTTTGTAATCTCAGGGGATAACAATTCTAATAAAAATGCCTTATGCTTGTTCTCCCCATAATCTTCTGCACTGGGCCAGGACTCCTGCTCATTAAGAACTGCTTTTAAAATCCAGGCTCTATATGCAAACTCTTCCAGTGTATCATTTGGTAGAGGTGAAATAATTTTAAATACTTGCATTGGGGAACAGTGAAATAGTTTCTCAGTACCCCTTTTAACCAACTGGTATGGGTGAGTGAGAGAGCCAACTCTATAATAGTGTGGCCCCAGAGCCAGATGCATAAGTCTGTCAAAGTCTGATTGTTTTCTTCTGTATTTCCCTAGACCCCAGTGAATCAGAATATCAATCGCCCATTTACACCACTGATTTACATTAAGAGACATAGTGCCAATTTTCTCAACTATTTTTTCTATATCTCTATCTTTTAAATTTTCCTGCAACATTACTTTAACTGGTGCTTTGAGTTCAGTACTGGGTGCCATGTCTAAGGGGGATGTTTACTAAACATTCTTATCGTGCGGGGCCGCGGTAGTGTGCCTGTGCCATATAAGGAGTGGGCGGATCAGGCTGAAAAAAGAAAAAAAACGGGAGTAAGCAACCGGACGTGTGCGCGTCGCGCTAATGTGCGGGGGTCGACATTAGCGCGTGGAAAGGCAAAGTGGCGCGCCGTTGGGTATAGAAAACAACAGAGCCGTAGTACAACGGTGAAGACACTGACCAATCCCCCATTGTGCACAAGGAAAAAGGCCAGCTGAGGCAGCAACTGTAATGGGTAAAATTGTTTTAGGAGGCAAATTAATTTGGAACGGCATAAGGCGGCGCACAGTTCTTTTTGGGCGGCATAAGGCGGCGCACAGTTCTTTTTGGGCGGCATAAGGTGGCGCACTGGTCCTCGGGCGGCAGAAGGCAGCGCGCTGATAGGCACAAGGCAGCGCGCTGATGCACAAGCACAGGAACAGAGCCACAGCACAATGGTTAAAACACTGACCAATGGTGCAGGGATCAGGGGTCAACCCCTCACAATGCCCAGTGAAAAATGCTTGCTGAGGCAGTATGTATTATGTTGTGGAGTGCTGTAGGAGGCATGATAATTTTATTTTGTTACCACTACTAGCAAACGCACTCTCCCAGCATGTTAACATACGGCGGCCCATAAGGCACATGTTACAGTGCACTGTTCGCCAAGGCACCCTTGAATGTCCCCTATAGGGCACCATGTATGTTGCGACACAGGATAATGTATAGTGCACCCTATATGGATGGCAACCATAAGGTGGCCTACAGGGCGCCCTATAAAGCACCTCAGAGGCACCTAATGGGTATAATAAGCTGAGGGTGGTCTTGCCGGCATAGACATATTACAGTAAATAAAAATAAAGCTGTGGACATCCCTATCAAAGGGCCCCACTGTGGGTTTGAACCCATGACCTCTGGCTGCACAGGCAGTGATGTAACCATTGGGCTACAGCTCCATAGCTGCAAGCAAGCCCCTGGCTGGCTGCAGATAGCCTACACGTCACCTCACAGACAGTCTGCTGGTGTAAACCGGATAGGGTAGGCCACCCGTACCCATGATGCACTGCACATGCAAATTAGCTGTCCACAGATGGACACAAGATGGGGAATGCACCCCCACAGCACCTCGGCCCTGTTGGGGGAAGTGACCAGGTGCACCCACACAGCACCTTGGCCTAGTAGGGGGCACTGACCGGGTGTTTTACTGGCAAAGAGTAGCCACACACCGTTACATCGTGCGGGTACTGTGCTCACCCTGAGTGTGCAATGAGGCGCCCAGGACCAGGTCCACAACACCTTCCATGGCTGATGGAGGCCAAGCGGGAGTTCCAAAGCAGTGTTAATGTGTAAGATAGCTAGTTTCTGCACAAACGCCATGGCAAACATGGTCCCTCATCAAGAGATCCACACTCTACCTCCCTGCAAAGGTGGCAGTAGAGGGCAACAGCAACCCCAGGCCTGCTGAGGAACACACCCCCCCCCCCACAGGGCAGCTCCATACACAGCCATGACACAATAGCAGACAGACATAAGCCCAGGCTATGGTAAGCTGCACTCCACCACCAGATATTCCCCTGCAGCAAGCCAACAGCCACTGCACCCTGCAAGCCAATCCAGCAAGACACATACCAGCTACAAGCAGTCTGCTGGTTCCTAATGGAGATACATGCACCCAGAACTGGGCTGCCTGCATACACAGCAAGCAGATAGATCAGTGACTGGGCCCCAAATAGAAACCCATATCTATCACATGAGGGAACTACTATACAGCACTATGGGGGTGCCTAGCCATGCTGTGGTCACTGCACAGTCAGGGTGAGCGTGATCACCCAGAAGGACATGCTTTGGCCACCCTGTCTGTGTAGGTGGTGGCCGGACACTACAATGTCCCAGCCAATGCCCTATGCCCGGTGCAGATGCATCCTGGCCAGGCCACCCTGTCCTGGCTATACCCATGGTACCTTGCACCTCATTATGCACATTGGCTGGCCAATACTGGCAACAGTGCTGGCAGTGTGGGCTGTGGATGGGGCTTGCAGCCAACACCCACTGTATAGACAGACACACACTTCCACACCTATGCCATCATGGTGCTATGATTGAGGGGGTAATTAGCCTTGCCCACCAAACCGGTCCTGAGCACGGCAAGGCATGGATATGGTACGCATTACAGCTGGTGGTCACTCCCCAGGGTGGTAAACACCGTCAGAGGCCAGGCCTGGAGCACACCCCGCAAACACCTAACAGATTGTTTGGATGGGGTCAACTAGCAGTATGTACGTAACGTATGGATATCTATCTGCCTGTGCTCCTAGCAAACGTCTCCGAGCTGCTTACCGTATACCTCAGGTGCAGGGTGACATTGGTAAGTTATGCAAGTGCTAGTTTTGGGTGCTGCATGCAGGGTCCAATGTTCTGCCTTTCCAGGAGACATTGGCCAATGGGGCCTGTGGGTGTGGGTGTGGGTGTGTCTGCCCTTGATGGCTGCTGCTTTACGGCACAGATTCCCAACTCCAGTCCAGGTTTGCATCACACTGTTCGGGTTTTCCTGCTGTCCCTCATGAATATGCATGAGCTACATCTACATGCCATGGGGGTGGTGCATAGATATACAGCACAGGCATTTGTATGAGTGGCATCATGGAACCTGACTGGTGCGTGCCCCACCAGGACTGCATTTGCGTGATTCTGCTCTAGGTACTGCCCCTGTTCATGGTGTCTGTGCTCCGTGGGGTAAAAGATAGACGTATTGCCATTGCATATGTCCTCGCCAGGAAAGGTGTGCCCTTACTATCACTGTTTACTTGGGGGAAAAATATGTGGGTAAGATTGGCAGTTGCCCCAGTTGGGCTTTGAACCTGTGGCCTTCTGCTCTTGCATGCAGTATCTGTGTGCACTGCACCACCGTGTAGCTACAGATTGGGTGGATTCCCTGGAATGTCCATGACTGTGGATCCGACAGGGCCTGTCTGTTGCAGTGGACGGTGGCAGCCTGCACATGGCTAGGCCTCTGTCTTCTGTCGCTAGCAGCCACTGCCCCCTGCACCACATGTACTCGTCCGCCAACATGCTCCCATACAAAGCAGGTGACCTGATTGGAATGTGGCAGTACGGGACTGCATTTGGGGTACTTGGCTGTGGGTAATGCCCATTGTTGTGGTGTGTGCGCGTTGTTGGTTAAAATATGGGTGTTTTCCCATGCTTCTGTCCCCTGCAATACAGGGGTGTCTGCGCTATCTGTGTTTAGTGGTGGGTAAAATATAGAACCTGGGCTGGCAAGTGCCCCAGCTGGGCTTTGAAACCTGACCCTCTGGTCCTAGAGGTACTGACTCTGTCCGCTGCACCACACTATGGCCACTGAGACAATGCAGCCCCTGGAGGTAGTAAGCCTGGCAGGATGGAGTCACAAACCCTGCTCTACGCAATTATACTGTGGGCATATGCACCCTGTCTGGTGGCAAACGTGCACATAAACCCCGGAATTGACCACGGAAATGGGGGACACAATATCACCACGCAGGGCAACAGTGATATTAATGGGCAACCATAGCAAACACTCCGAGGAAAGCTCCAAAAAAGGAAATGTTTTTCGGAAGTGTCTCCGCTCCGTAGACCCTTCCAATATTCATCTCTTTTTTCTGGAGCTTTGCTGGGTGTGTTTTGTATATTTGCCCATCAATATAACTGTTACCCAGCTGGATTTCTATTTTTAATATCTTTGTTGTGGTCATTTTCGGGTTCTATTTGCAATTTTGTTCTGTGCACATATTTCACACTGCTCACGTTTTTTAGGTTTCCCCGGTTTTCCTGTACATTGCTGACGTAAATGGTTTCTCTTCCCTTTAAATGCCCTCTACCGCGAGTGTTTCACTCGCGCTATTTGTACATGAAAATTCGGGCCCGATACTGTGCGGGGAGCCTCTCCCCTCCCACTCTCCACCCATTGACCCCGTCCCTCCGCCCCTCCGGAGCCTTCCTCCGCCCTCCTTTAGCCGTTCCACGCCTCTATCGGACATTTGCGGGCCCGCACTTGCACGGGGCCCGTTAGTGTGCCGCGTACCTGTGTGGGGGTGACACGCATGTGTGCGGGGCGTTTAAATGCGTTTCTGCGCGTTTCAATGCCGCGTTGCCGTGCGCTATTTTGCGGCGCGCAAATTTGCGGACTTTAGTAAACATCCCCCTAAGTCATCTGAATTATCCTCCTGACAGAGATCCTGATTATTGCTCTGTTCTGGCTGAGATAAACTATCAGAATTTTGTTCCTCTGATTCAGCTGTATTCTTCCCATTCCTAAGTTGAACTATGCATACTTTAGTATTCTTTTGTTTGTCAGTAGCTTGTATGCATTGCTCATAAGGTGTGTCATAGGCATAAGGGGATGAGGGAGGAGTGGGTGTTGGCTTTTGTCTTACAGAGGCCAATTGATCCTTAACGTGCCTCAATTCAAGTTTAAGTGCTTCTAATTGCTCACCAGCAGTTATAAAAGAATTTGTGGCTTGTATCACTTGAGTTGTTTGTATAGAGATGCAAATTTGTGCCTCCCCAAGGTCTTTGGTCAATTGGGTACACTGAGAAGTCAGTTCAGTATTGTCCTTTTTCATGCTAATGAGTCCCCTGCACATGCCTTGGATAAAAATGCATTTTCTTTTATTTGTTTTCTTTTTGAATTCTTGATCATGGTTTAACATTTGTCTTTGAATATTATACCATGATGACTCAGGGAATTCACCTTCAAAGGGACCCCCTTTCCTCTTACAGTATGAAATTACCATTTCTTTAAGTTCTTTAAAATCAAAGGCTTCCATATTTGATACTGCAGAAAGGCTGTAGTTGGACTATCTCAAATGTGTAACCTTAGAAGGAGGAATGCTCACTTTTATGAAGAAGTGAGACTTAGAATTATAGTTGGAATGGTATAAATTTTATGGGTGTTCAGTAAAGAGTACTGGCATAAAGACCACACCTTAAAATTATACCTGAATAAAAAGTGCTTAGCACCTTTTTAACAGGATGGAAGTTTAGGGTGAAGTTATAGTAAGAAGGGTGTTAGGAGATTAACAGAATTGTTGTATCAATTGCAGCCAGCTTTAAGCCTGCTCTCACTAAGATACTTACTGACAAGAGACAGAGAAATAAAAGTTAAAAGGGACAGGAGGTAATAGCTTTATCAGGAAAGATGTATATTGTATTCAATGAGGGACTGTTTACCTGTGTACCACTTCCAAACTAAATCTGGACTATCTCTCTGTCTTTTCTTAGCAGCTCAAATAATATAGCAAGCCTATACATCAAAATAAGACAATTGCAAGCCACTCTGTGTGATGTCTTTAAAATTCTAGATGCTTACAGAGCCTTTTGACAATAAAAATCTCACCTTGTCTAACCCGCAAAACAAATTTATCACTGGAACTGTTCACTAAATAGTGTCTAAGGGGCATGTTTACTAAACTGCGGTAAACGTGACTAACGCGCGTTATACGACATTAACGACCGTAAGTGTCGTATAACGCGCGTACCGACGCGCTAACGACCGTTAATGTCATACTACGCGCGTTAACCGTACGTAACGATCGTAAAGCTCCGCGGCGCGTTAAAACAGCGCAGAAGGTGGAGAGTGGGCAGAGAGAAGGGGTCAATGGGCGGAGAGTGGGCGTGGAGAGGCTCCCCTCACACTAACGCGCTGAAAAGCACAGCCCAATTCCTACGCGAATGAAAACCTGCCGTTAAAGGGGAGAGAAACCATTTAGCTGTCAGCAATGTACAGCAAAACCTGGGAAACCAACAAAATGTGAGCAGTGTGATACATGTGCACAGAACAAACTCTCAAATAAAACCACAAAATGACCACAAGAAATAGTGTAAAAAGTATAATTTAGCTGTGAAAGTGTGATAGCAATGGGCAACAATACAAACACTCCCAGGAAAGCTCCAAAAAGAAGGAATGATGTTTGGAAGGGTCCACGCTCCGTACACCCTCACAAAAAGCATATCATATCATCGGAGCTTTCCTGGGAGTGGTTTCTAATGTTGCCCAATGATACCATTGCTGCCCAGCTCGGGTATGGGTGTGTGCCCCCTTTCTCTGAGGCCCTTTCTGAGGGTTACGTGCACCTTTGTCCCCATACAAGGTAAATGAGGCCATAGGAAAATTGTGCAGAGCAGGGTTTCTGACTCGTCAGGCCAGGTTTTCTATCTCCAGGGACTGCACTGTCTCTGTGGCCACAGTGTGGTGCAACGGACACAGCCAGTGCCTGTAAGACAGAAGGTCACAGGTTCAAATCCAAGCTGGGGCTCCTACCCAAAGTCCCCATAGATTTACCCACCACTAAACAGTGATAGTAAAGACACCCCAATATTGCAGAGAACATACGAATGGTCACAATGCCCATATTTTACCACCCCAAACACAGACACCAGAAGCAGAGTCTCGCAAATGCAGTCCTGGAGGGCCTCACACCATTCAGGTTCCATGCTGCTGCTACCAAAGATGCCAGTGCTACATATCCATGCAACACCCCCATGGTATGCAGATGTAGCTCATGCATATTTATGAGGGACAGCATGAAAACCCGGACAGTGTTTGGAACACCAGGAGTGGAGTTGGGGAGCTCGGCCGTAAAGCAGCAGCCAACAGGGCCCGACACATCCACACGCCCACCCACAGGCCCCATTGGCCAATGCCTCCTGGAGAGGCAGGACATTGGGCCCTGCCTGTACCCCCCAATACTAGCACCTGCATACCTTAGCAATGCTACCCTACACCTGGGTATATGGTACACAGCTATCAAATGTTTCCTATGATAACTGGCAGATATCAATTCCTACGTTAAGCACACATTTCTCAATGAGCTCCACCATAACAATCAGTCTGTTGTCTGCGGTGTGCGCTGCAGTTCTGGTCCCTGACAGTGTTTACCACCCTGGGGAGTGACCCCCAAGAGTATTGCGTACCATATCCATGCATGTACCGTGCCCATGACTGGTGCGGTGGGTATGGCTGCAGAACCCCTCTATAGTATCACAATACTGGCATAGGTGTGGGGGTGGCTGTCTGTCTATCCATTTTGTGGTGGCTGCAAACACCTTCCACAGCCAACACTGCCAGCACTGTTGCCAGTATTGGGCTGAGAGGGGGCAGGGAGAGGATCCCCCTCACCAATGTGATGTAATTCTGAGCCCAATTCCAACGCGAATGAACACCTGTCGCTAAAGGCATATTAAAGGGAAGAGAAACCATTTCCGTCAGCAATGTACAGCAAAACTGGGGAAACCTACAAAACGTGAGCAGTGTGATACATGTGCACAGGACAAAAACCTCAAATACAACCATAAAATGACCACAAGAAAAATTGTACAAAATCATAATTCAGGTGGGCAACAGTGATAGCACTGGGCAACAATAAAAAAAACACTGCCAGCAAAGCACCAAAACAAAACATATGATATTTGTAAGGGCCTACTCTCCGTAGACCCCTTCAAAACTCATATCGTTTTAATGGAGCTGACCTGGGAGTGTTTGGTATTGTGTCCCGATGATATCATTGTTGCCCAGCTTGGTTATGGGTGTTTGCCCCTTTCTGCAAGGTCAATTGTGAGGTTACGTGCACCTTTGTCTCCATACAAGGTATATGGGCACACAGTAAAATGTTGCAAAGCAGGGTTTCCGACTCGTCAGGCCAGGTGTCCTATCTCCAGGGACTGCACTGTCTCTGTGCCCACAGTGTGGTGCAACGGACACAGCCAGTGCCTCTAAGACCAGAGGGTCACAGGTTCAAATCCCAGCTGGGGCTACTGCCAATCCAGTCCACATATATTTCCCACAACTAAACCGTGCTACTATGGACAAACCTGTATTGCTGTGAAAATACATATGGTTAAGACGCCTATATTTTACCACACCAAACACACACACCATAAACAGGCGCATTACCTAGAGCTGAGTCTCCCAAATGCAGTCCTGGAGGGCCCCACACCATTCAGGTTCCATGCTGCCTCTAATAAAATGTCTGTGCTGCATATCTATGCACCGCCCCCATGGTATGCAGATGTAGCTCATGCATATGTATGAGGGACAGCATGAAAACCCGAACAGTGTTAGGAACACCAGGACTGTATTTTGGAAACTCTGCTGTAAAGCAGCAGCCAACAGGGCCAGACACACCCACAGGCCCCATTGGCCAGAGCCTCCTGGAGAGGCAGGACAATGGGCCCTGCCTGTATCCCCCAATACTAGCAGTTGCATACCTTCGCAATGCCACCCTACACCTGGGTATATGGTACACAGCTATCAAACGTATCCTATGATAACTGGCAGATAACAATTCCTACGTTAAGCACGTGTTGCTCATTGACCTCCACCATAACAATCATTCCGATGTCTGCGGTGTGTGCTGTAGGTCTGGTCTCTGATAGTGTTTACCACCCTGGGGAGTGACCCCCAACAGTATTGCGTACCATATCCATGCCTGTGCTGTGCCCAGGACTGGTGTGGTGGGTATGGCTGCTGGACTTCTCTATAGTAGCACAATGCTGGCATAGGTTTGGGGGTGGCTTTCTGCCTATCCAGTGTGTGGTGACTGCAAACAACTTACACAGCCCACACTGCCAGCAATGTTGCCAGTATTGGGCAACCAATGTGCATAATGAGGAGCAAGGTACCATGGGTATAGGCCGGACAGGGTGGCCTGGTCAGGGTGCATCTGCACAGAGCATAGGGCACTGACTGGGAAATATTAGTGGCCGGCCACCACCTACACTGACAGGGCGACTGCTGTATGTCCTGCAGGGACATCAATCTCACCCTGACTGTGTGGTGACCACAGCATGGCTAGGCATCCCCATAGTGCTATATGGTATTTCCCTCATGTGATAGATATGGGTTTCCTGTTGGGGCTCAGCCACTGATGTATCTGCTGGCTGTGTATGCTGGCATCCCAGTTAGGGGTGCATGCATCTCCTCTGGGTACATGCACCATGGCCTAACTAGCAGACTGTCTGCAGCTGGTATGTGCCCTGATAGAGTGCCTTGCAGGGTGCAGCAGCTGAAGGCCTGCTGCTGGAGAATGTCAGATGGTGGTGGGGTGTGGCTCACCCTGTCCATGCCTAAGGTCTGTCTGCTATTGTGGTATGGATGTGTAAAGAGCTGCAGTGACAGCCCCCTGGGGGGGGGGGTGTCTGCTCCTCAGCAGGACTGGGTGATGTTTGTACCCCCCTACTGCCACCTTTGCAGGGGGGTAGAATGTGGATCCATTGATGGCAGGCCCTGTTTGCCATGCCTGGCCCAGGGGGGGCGACACAGACAGAGATATCCTGCTTTGGACCTGCACCATGGCTTCTCTCAGCCATGGACGTTGCTGTGGACCTGGTGCTGGGCGCCTCACTGCACCCTCAGGGTGAGAACAGTACCTGCACAATGTGACAGCCACTCTGTGCCTGTGCAACACACGGTCAGTCCCCCCTACCAGGCCGAGGTGCTGTGGGGGTGCACACAGTCAGTCCCCCTACCAGGCTGTGGTTCTGTGGGGGTGCATCCCCCATGGTGTATATCTGTGGACAGCTAATTTGCATGTGCAGTGCATCATGGGTGTGCCAGGCACAATTCAACCCTGGGAATCACCTGCAGCTACACACAGGCTCAGATGCGCAGGCTCAGGAGTGGAGGAGTGGCCAAGTGGTTGTGGCAAGGTACGTCAGGCCGGAAGGTGGGGGGTTCATATCCCACTAGAGGACAGCAACCTTGGGCCGGAAGGACTGGGTTTCTAGTCCCACAGGTGCTCCTTGTGGTCTTGGGCAAGCCACTTAACCCTCCATAGCCCATGTTCCCTGTAAAATAGTTATCTCCAAGTTATAATGCCCTGTGCAATGTAATTTGGATTTGTTCGATGTAAACCGCAGTGATGCTGAATAGCGCGGTATATAAGAGAATATAATAAATAAAAAAAGATGCACCATAGGCCAACACATGTACATCTGTTAGCATACTGCATAGGTGCAGGACACCCTGAACAGTCTGTAATATTAGGTGGCCACGCTGGTAAAGCAGGCACGCAGGCACGCACGCACGCACGCACGTTGGTACGCACGTGACACCGCGCGCAGCTCACTCACGCGCACCAACCACTGCTCAACGAAAAGAAAAGCATGCCTCCTTGATCCCTATGTACTGTACAGGGTGATGCCTAGGAACTCGAACCCATGCTGCCCGTAACAGCAGTCAGTACACTAACCATTCTGCTACGGCTCCGTTTCTGTACTGTGTCTGTATGACCACATACGATTAACGCCATTCAGTCCCAGAAAGTAAACCTCACATTACCCCCACAGGTCCCCCAAAGTGATCCCTACAGCTGCTGAAACTGTAAACAGGTCTGTGGCCCTGTCACCACACATCACCCTCAACACATTCAAAGAGAGGAACAGCACAAATATCTGCACCAATGCAACGCCCCTTAGCAACGCCCGTAGCAACGCACGTGGCAACGCACGGGGCAAGGCATATCTCATTCCACAGAGATGGCAGCAAGGTCAAGGAAGCCATCCTTTACCCACAGGGAGCTGTATCTCCTGACGGAGCTCATCTGCCTCAAGCAGAGGCGCCTATTCCCCGGATCCTCGAGGAGGCAGGACCTGGGAAGGGTGAGGAGAGCCTGGAGTGGCCTCACCTTTCGCTATAACCGCAGCGCAGACTACCCACGTGAGGTAAGTCCATGGGAGCAGGCACCACAGCAAAGCAGGTGCATAGGAACACCATGCAACCAGGGCAGCAAACACATATGGACCAAGTGGGACTGCAAGGTGTGTCCATATCCAGCTCTGAGTGAGGCCTGCCCCCCCCCCCCCCCGATACAACCACCAGCCCCACCTCAGGGGCACAAACTCATCCTGCTGCTCTGGTAGCTGTCCCTGTCTGTGCATACAGGGATGGACAATAGCCCAGGTTGGAGGAGGGCCCAAATGAGGCCTATTCACAGTCCCTGTGCTCTGTTATCTGTCCCTGTCTGTGCATACAGGGATGGGCAATAGCCCAGGTTGGAGGAGGGCCCAAATGAGGCCTATTCACAGTCCCTGTGCTCTGTTATCTGTCCCTGTCTGTGCATACAGGGATGGACAATAGCCCAGGTTGGAGGAGGGCCCAAATGAGGCCTAGTCACACAGTCCCTCTGCTCTGTTATCTGTCCCTGTCTGTGCATACAGGGATGGACTATAGCCCAGGTTGGAGGAGGGCCCAAATGAGGCCACTTCACAGTCCCTGTGCTCTGTTATCTGTCCCTGTCTGTGCATACAGGGATGGACTATAGCCCAGGTTGGAGGAGGGCCCAAATGAGGCCACTTCACAGTCCCTGTGCTCTGTCATCTGTCCCTGTCTGTGCATACAGGGATGGACTATAGCCCAGGTTGGAGGAGGGCCCAAATGAGGCCACATTACAGTCCCTGTGCTCTGTTATCTGTCCCTGTCTGTGCATACAGGGATGGACTATAGCCCAGGTTGGAGGAGGGCCCAAATGAGGCCTATTCACAGTCCCTGTGCTCTGTCATCTGTCCCTGTTGATGGGCAGGGGAAGCAGCCCACAGTCCCAGGATGCAGTAGGACGTCACCCAGGGCCCCACCCAGCATCCGGGTGCTGTGCTGAATGCCCCAGTCTGTCATCAGAGGGCCTAGCTATGTTGCACACCGTGAAACAGATATGTGCCCCGTTAGTGCCCACGAAAGGGTGTCTGTCCCCTAATGTCAATATGTGTTTTTCAAACAATAGGTCGAGGATCTCCGTAAGAAGGTGCGGGAGCTGAGAGCGAGGTACCCCCGTTTTGTCGAACGGGTCCGGAGTGAGCGGTTGGCCCGAACGGGACGGTGCGTGAGGTGACATGGCCCTCTGGGGCACCTGCTGTCCTGAACACAGGATGTATGTGCATACTGTGGCTGCTGTGTGACAATGGCTATAACACCTCCTCCCCTTTCCCCACAGCGGATGAACGTGCTGAACAGGAGCCCATGGAGCAGGATGCGGGCCAGGGTGAGCCCGAGGAAACAGAGGGCTGGAGCAGGCGGCGAGCCCAGGGGAGATGCCGAGTGTCAGCCCGCAACACCCTGATGAGCCTGCTGAAGACGACGCTGGGGGGGGGGGGATGCCGAGGGTCTGGGGGGGCGGGGGGTGGGGGAAGGTGAGCAGATACGGGGGGCTGTGGAGGGGGAGGTGGGGGGGAGGCGGAGAGGCAGAGCGTGCAGCAGGGGGGCAGGGGGCGGTGGGGATGGCACAGGTGGGGGGGGGAGGGACCCTGCTGTGGGGGGAGTGGACCTGGAGGGCGTAGTCCATGGGTTGGCGGAGCAGGAGGGGGATGGGGCGTGTGCAGGGAGGGGCCAGCAGGGTGGTCCATGTGCCCATCCACAAGGGTTGTCACAGGGCAACGGGGGCGCCAGCCACCTGGACCAGGGTGAGGGTGATGCGCTGCGCCTGGACCTGGACATGGCACACATAGCCGCTGAGATGCGTGCTGTGGATGCAGCCACACAGACACGGGGAGACCTGTGTCTGTGTGGCTGCATGTGCGGCCTGCGTGTGGCAGCGGCTATGCATGCGCATGCACGCGCCCAGAGCCAGCACGCGCTCATCATGGGGCAGGTACTGGCAACCCTGACCATGGTGGCTGACCGGCTGCGCTCGCTGGAGGAGCGCGTGGGGAGGGGGGTGCGCCGGAACAGCCACCATGTGACAGGGGTCCCCGGGGTGTGTAGCGCGTGGATACGCAATGCACACCTGCTCTGTGACAGCCATGTACAGGCCAAACCCACCCTGTGCTCTGTAGGGTGGTATAAAGGCAGGTCAGTCCCTGGGGATAACCCCACTGTTCAGTTGACTGTTAAAATAAATATTATATATGTTTTTCATAACACCCTGCTGTCCATATCTCATTCTTTGTGAGGAGTCTGTGTTGTGTGTGCAACACACGTGGGAACACACATGTCTGTAGGTGTACGATAGGAAGGGTGTACGCCAGGGCCGGATCCACCCTGCGTGAGGCCTTACGCCAACAAAACATTGTGGGCCCCCAGCAGGGGCGGGCCAAGAGGGGGGCGTGGCCTCATATGCATAAGGGGCCTCATTTGCAGATATATTCGCATAATGGTACCATATACAAACGTTCAGTAAACGTGCCTCTTAATGGGTGCATGGATAAGGAAAGACTAAAAGATATCTACATTACCATAATCCTGCGCCAACTGCCAGACACATTAGGAAGTACTACGAACACTGCCCATTTAGAACCCATAGTAAACCCGCCGTATCCTAACGGCACTAGCCGGACTCACAAAGAACCATACACCACCAATCAAAAGGCAACAATACAAATAGTACACCACTACATTTCAGAGAACAACAATACATGACCTACTGGGGAACGTGAACAAGTGGCAATGTCACATAGGGATTATATAAACAGAACACCACAGCTCAGTTACACATGCCGAACATGGACCATCACCAAACAGGTAATCACAATCTACAAACAGGACGACAATAATCAAACTGGTAATCCCAAAAGGTAAACATGGAATGTCCAACACTGTGGAAATGATACCATACATTAATTTGCTCATGTCCTACACAAAGCGCAGACGTTAATGATGCACATTTACCAGAGCTGACATATTCCAATTATTACATTCATGATAAAGATAGCTGTTCTACCTTTTGTGCAGTTGTCTCAGCTGCAATTGCACCAGTCACTGTCCGCTGGATTTGCCGTGTCGACTGCTAACTCTTCATCGTCTGTTGTCCATTTGTCCTGTCTTCTCTCTTTCTAGATCTTACCCCATTCTCTCTCTACATCTGCTCTAAACATACTGATCGTTCTCCTTTCTCCTTTTGCTCGCTCATCATTCCTATTTCATCCACTCATATTTACCCCTCCATCCTAATTCCCCACGTACCCTCCCAATACCCGGCCTATTGTAGATTTTGTTTTCCTACCACACAAACCATTCATCACCCCTCCATGTCACTCGTCCAGCCCCATCCCATTCTAATCCACCCCCAACGTCAGCTCCCTTCTAGTTCCAGCCTCAACCAACATCCATTCCCGTACAGTCCATGCATCAGCCCATATCCTGTCCTATCCACCCATCAACCCATTTCCAGTCAGCCCCCCCTAGCCCACTGCCAGCCCTGACCCCCCCAACAGCCCACAGTCCATTACCAGTCCTCACCCCATCAGCCCACCTCTAGCCTCATCCCCCCCCAGCCCCAGCTCCAGCCCCCCCATAGCCCATTACCAGTCCTACTCCACCCCCATAGCCCATCACCGGTCCTACCCCCCCCTGGGCCTCAGGTAACATCTAATTTTAAAAACAAACCGGATGGCTGCCGCAGCGGGGCCCCCTCTGCAGCCGCGGCAGCACAGACGGGCCGGCGGGGGGCCCCTCTGCAAGCTGCCTTCCGTCGGCCCGTAGATCCCTCCCTCCCTCCGTGCACGCTGTGAGAGGCGCGGAGGGAGAGGGTCACCCTCGTGTCTCTGTTAAGCCCGCAGGGGCTGATGTGAAATATCCCATCAGCCGCTGCGGGCTGACAGCGACGCAAGGAGACACTCTCCATTCCCGTCTCTCACAGCCTGGCAGCCTGCACCCTGCACGGAGGGAGGGAGGGAGGGGGGGAGGGAGGAAGGGACGAACCGACGGCCCTCAGCTTGCCGAGGGGGCCCCCGCGGGTCAGTCGGTGCTGCTGCGGCAGTAGAGGGGGCCCCGCGGCGGCAGACAGAAGGTTGTATGTCTCTACCTATATTCAACCAATTAAATGCCCTGTTCCTCTTGTGTGGGCCCCTGCCAGCTGTGTGCCCTACGCCATGGCATACTGGTATATCCGGCCCTGGTGTGCGCAGGTTACTGCATATGTGTCAGGCAGCTAGCATAACTATGGACAGTACATGTGGCCATGCCACACATGTCCCAGGGAACACACATGTGACAGTGCCCAGGGACCAGCAGTGGTGGGATATGCAGGCTATGTGCAACATCTGTGCTTGGTGAAGGCCAGGGTGGGGTATGGCATGGGGAACACAGGTGGCCTAATGGTCACTGAGCGTTGATGTGCACAGAGCTATGGGTGGATAGAGTGGGCATGGCCCTAGGGTGGCATGGGCTGTGCCACATGTTGTGCTCCGTGATCGTGTGTGTCATGGCGTGGGGAGACATATTGCAAGTGCTGCACATGGGGGCTCCCCTGCAGAAGCTGTGACACGTGACATTAGTCGATATATGGTAGGTGGTATGGCACACGGACACAGGTATGCAGCACGGACAGTGCCCTTGCAAACACATGGCCTGTCCCTCCACACATGTGCCTGTGGGGCATACCAGGTGGGTCTTGGAAGTATGCTATGTGCACGATGGTAGTGGCCCGGGGGGTGGTGGGGTGGGGATGTGACCTGTCATGCCAAAACGTAGACAGGAAGCAGATGTCACCATCATTGTTCAGCTGTGTGTGTCTTTATTTAGACCTCCCCCTGCCACCTTTCGTGCATCCCCGCCCACCCCGTGGCGCTTGCCGCCCCCTTGCTGCTGTTGCTGTTGCAGGTGGTGATGTCCCCTGTGGCTGCTGGACAAGAGCGCATCCTGCCCCCATCCCTGCTGCCATGCGCGCATGTGCGGCAGCCATCTCTTCACATGCTGCGGAGCAATGCGGCCTTCATGTCCCACGAGGGCCGTCATGGTACGCTGTAGGCGCCGCAGCACTCGCAGTTGGCGCCGTTGTGTCCGTGACACCGTGCGCAAGGCATGCCGTAGACCTGGGGGGCGAGAGAACATAGCACAATATGAGATGTGTTACACAGCGACACCTGCTCGGGTCCATATATACCATGCAGCATAGGGCACTCACCCTCAGCATCTCTGTGGGCTGCGTCAGTGTTGGCCTGCATCTGTGCGATAACCTCCACCACAGCAGCAGAGTGCCTCATTCCGGTGTTGCCCACACACATCCGCAGGCAAATCCCCAGTGCCCTCTGTGTTGATTGGTGCGTCCACATCCGGGATGTCTGGAACCTCCAGCTCCCTATCACCAAGGGGTGCATCCTGGCCCTCCGCACACACATGCCTGCCTCCGCACCAGTGTCAACGGGGCTTGGTGGTGCCCCGTCTGCCACCGCCTGTGGCTCCTCCTCCTGGTCGATGGCGCGTGGATCACCTGGGTGCCACAGGGAGTACATACGTTAGAGGGTGCTATTTGCTGTTTGACATCCCAATCACATACCCATCAGGCACACGTGGGTACTGATCCACGTGTGTCTGAGCCATGGCTGTTGTAGCACCCTACTATGTTTGTGCACACCCCATGCAGGTTGCCACCTGTGGTCCGCCCCCTGAGGCCCCCCACAGCACCTCTGTGTGCAGACGCACACCCCAGCCAGGGCCATCATCACCCACAACCTGCCCGCACCCAGCAGGTCCCCCGAGGATGCAGTGTATCGTCGCGTAGGACACCACCTTACAAGTGTGGCCCTAGTGGTCCCGCCAGCAGTCCTCACGTTTTTCAAAGACAATACCGCAACCTAATAATTACGACTATGTACCTGCAATGATCAGAACCAAAGTATCAGTACAGGTGCAATGACAGTCTCGGTTTATTAGATAACTGATGATCTGATTCAGGTGGGATTTTGGGGTAAGGAGTTCTATCGGGCTCTGTGCACCTCATGACAGCTTATCCCACCCAAAATATGAGCTGCATACTATATAAAGATATGTCACCTGCTTCCGTTTCTTTCTACATGCCAGTCCTCAGAACTAGTCCTGTGTGTCCTCTCCCCCCTCCCTCTTATTTCCTATTATTTCCTATTTTGTACCCCTTCTTTCATGTTGTACAATCCCTCGTGGCCCCCTCCCATACACACCAAACTATGGTTGCAGCTATCTACGTTTCTGCAGAGCCCAGGCCTAGCATACATGTTGGTAACTTGTGGGATTCCTGTGTATGTTTTCCTGTGAACATAGACCTTACAGGCCCTTATCTGATATCCCCTTGTCGGCCCATGTCTAGGACTCTCCAGGCCACACTGGCACCTTACAAGGCCCATGATATCCCTTACATGGGTATATCTGGTGCTGGACCTCCTCTTGCTAAGGCCTGTATTCTGGCCACATGTTTTGGCCGCGTGGCTGTTACCAAAACTATTCTGTTGAGATTCAGGGCAACCACTAAGTGATTATGGACCTGGAACATTAGTAACCCTTAGCACCTACAACTATGAGGCAAAATCTATACTACATAACCCCAACGCAGTCATACGAAAACCTCTACCAGTACGTCAACCCTACACAGCCCATCCATGTGTGGCATGCAACATGTGGTCAGCATCTGCTGTCGTTGTGTGGCAGTCACCCATGAACAGTATCACATTCACTGCATGTTGCCACCAACTGCCACCCATACACAGGCCCCCCACCACCCATCATTGCTCCTGAATGGGTGGTCACACCGTTGTCTCATTTGTCCCGCTCGCCCTGGACATCCACTACTGGCCCCACTCTTTCTAGTCTCGCACCATGTGGACCATGCTACATCCCCACCTTGGTCTGCGTTCCCCCTTACTGCTTGTGGGTGGGCCGTGTCCAATGCTGCAGGCAGTCCGTGGACATACATTGTCCAGAGACTATCAGCCATGCGTCTCTCCAGCTCGCTGTTGTTGGCCACATATGCTGGTCCCCATCCAGTGCATTGGGCCACACGTCGCTCACGTTAGAGCTCAGCCCTCACCTGCCTCTTGATGTCACAGTATCTTTTCCTTAGATTTTCTATCATCGCGGTGTGGTCCCCCAGCTGCTGCAACCGCTGACTGTACCTCTGACCACGCCCTGTGCCCGCATCCATGGCAATGGTGAGTGTGGCACTCTGGCGCCCAAAAAGGAGGTCGTAGCGCTCAAGTACGTTGGACAGCAGGTGCTCATTCTCCATGCTGGCTGAAACGTATGGCTCTGCGCCTTGTTTCATCAGGGACAGGGATCCTTGCCTGGCGTGGAATGCCACCCGTATGCACACCTGCCAGCCTGCTGAATCCCAGATGGTCCAGCAACGGCCTCCTGTGGAGATGTGGCTGGTGCTGCTGGATGTGGGGGCTGGTCCTGGGGTTGGTCCTGGTCCTGGGTCTGTCGAATGATCCATAATGTCCATTATGTATCTGCACGGGGGTCGGCACACAGTGGCAAGCCTCTATTAGGCTGTCATGGGGTGTGGCTCGTGGGGCATGGGGTACACGGCCACGTGTGCCGTGACGCGTTCTGTTGCGCCTCGCTGCGCGCCTCGATACGCGTTCCGCTGCGCGCCTCAATACGCGTTTCGCTGTGCGCCGCGATACGCGTTCAGCTGCGTGCCGGATGTGGACATCATACATGTGAGTGTCGGTAGTACCGGCCGTATCGCCGATCCCCCCTACCCATCCCTTCTGGGGCAGATTGTTAAGTATAGTGGTGGTGCAGATGTACGCTCCTTTCTTAGGGCTATGTTTATCTGTGCCGTAGTGGAAGCATAGGCTAATGCACCACTACGTGATACGTACGCGACCGCACTCTGACGTTGCACGCGTTGTAAGGCGCGTCGCAACGCGACTTCCGTCGCCTGCACATGGGCACATGTATTTAACGTATCACGCATTGGTATCTGGGTGTGTGATACTTTTGTGCTACACAGTTTATACACACACTACAGCATCGCTCGGACTCACCTACAGCAGTGTGATACATGGATGAATCACCGCAGCTGCAATATGTGGAAGCGAGTAACATAGCGCGCTGCACTTTCCTACCGGTTCAGCGTTTGATTATTGGTATCTGGTAAATTCTGTCTACCCTGGTGAGTGGCAATCATGTTGTGTAAATCCCCACACACACCAATATTTCTAGCCATGCTACCCTCCTAACTGTGTCTATCAGGCTCACACATCACATGAAGGTGGTGCAGTGTTTGCATTGGTGGGCCTGGCAGACCTGATTGGCCAGGAGGAGGGGGATGTTGTTCCTGGGGCCGCTGCCCTGGGCATCGGTGCACTGCCACTGCAACTCAGGCCTGCAGCTGTGGGGCCTGCACAGGAGGGTGTTGTTGACCAACGGCGCCATAGGCGTGCTGAGGTACAACAACGCCTGCGGGTCTCTACAGGCCCAGGGTCGTGCTCCAGGACCTGCGAGAGGGCCAGGAACGCTCCCTCTCCCGGCTGGACACAGGAGCCAGTAGGGAGCTCTATCCGGACCTCAGACCTGACCTAGAGCCCCGGAATGGCGGGTCACATGCTATACGGGTATGACAAAGCTACGGGCTGCCCTACATTTCTTTGCCTCTGGCTGTTTCCAATCCTCGGTGGCAGCAGTGGGTGGCATGAGTAGGCCCTCCTTCTCCCGCCTGTCTCCATCAGGTACTGCGTGCCATGGTCAGCCGGGCTGGGAATTACATAGCAATTCCCAATGGTAGGCAAACAGTGGGCGGCCCTGGCACTGGCATTCCATAGGTTTGCTGGAATCCCACCCGTGATGGGCGCTATAGATTGCACACCTGTTGCCCTTGTCCCGCCACGCGACAGGGAGGTTGTGTACCGGAAACGGAAAACACTTCCATTCCCTCAATGTGCAGGGTGTCTGTGATGCAGGTATGCGTATCCTGAATGTGGTTCCGCGGTTCCCAGGGTCGGCCCATGACTCCTATATCCTGCAGAACTCGGCAGTGTTTGACCAGTGTTGAGGACTGGTCAATTTGGTGACTACGTCCTGACTGGGTGGTGGTATTCCGCGTATACTGACATTGACGCCCACTGGTAGGGGGGGTGTGTATCTGCTGCATTGTCAGCATTTCTCCACAGTTTGAATGACATTGCAGCGTTAGGTCTGGGAGACGTGCACTGTTGGGTGTGGCTCACAGCCCTACATGCCGTGTCACTGGTGTCCTGCGTACTAGACATATTGTTTCGCCACAGCCATCGTCTCTGTCTCGGGATGTGTGTTGGTTTGCTCACACATGTGTGTCCCAGAGGGCGCACACGAGTGTGGTGTCTGTTCTACGTGCCACCCGCAGCACCAACCCACGCTACTTTTACAGATTGAACTCGTGTTCCATGTGCGACAGGGCAGAATATGCTGGGTCCCCCCATGCCTGTGGGCTTACACATGTATCCAGGCATCGCCTCCACACCCGCCACCACGGGCATACAGCGCGGGCCAAGTGGGTGATACCAATGTCTCCACAGTGGTGTCTAGTCACTTGGGCTAGCCCATGCCTTTGCATGGATTTCGGGTGAGGCCGACATGGTGGGGGGGGGGGGCCTGGGCCCACCCTCATGGGGGCTCATTGTGTGCGTGGAACCATCTTTTCTGGACCTGTTTTTTGCTAGACAGGAGAAGGGGCTGGTGACCATGTTGACTATCACACGTGTCTGCCGGCATTGTCTGGGCACCATGTTCGGGGGTCCCACCTCACCACCGGCAGTTTTTTGCTTCACCCCCAAACACCCATGATATGTATCCCAGTGGGGCTGTGGTGCTGTGTATGCAGAGGATCGTGTCCAGCCACCCACTTGCACAACTGTGCCACCCTGCACCACCGGTGGCTAGTTGACAATGTCCAGCACCTTGCCTACACAGTCTCACGCAGATTGTATTTGCTAGAACCAGTTCTTGAACACATGTCAAGGGTGGGGTCACGGTTACATGGGTGTGCACTGCCAACTCTCGCATGTCATGGTCGTTCTCGCACTGGCCTCAACAGCCTCTGCTGTGATACCACCTGTGTGCACATCATTTGCCTCATATGGGTGTGCATGGCCTCTCGGCTGTCCAGTTACTGAATTGGCTATGTCCTGTTGTTCCCATTATGGTCTCAGCACGCATGGTGAATTTGCCCACCATTTCTCCCTTGCATGGTGATTGCGGAAGATATGGGTGTCGCACCTGGCCTGCTCACCCCTGCTGCGGTCTCCCCCGGATCAGATGTGCAGAGATTACGGTACCAATGAGGCCCATGCCTCCAGTCGCTCAGGTGATTGACGCGACACCTTTGGCGTTCCTCAAAAAGTCGCTTCAGGTGTCTGGATAGAGACTGGCGGGGCCTGTTACAGTAACAAACCAACTTGGACTGTGGCAAAAGATCATCATTAGCCTGTTGAATCCTCCACAACCATTGCTCTCAGGCCACACATGTTTCAAGTCGACAGGATTGAGGATCTGGGCAATGGATTCGCTTATGATTGCCCTCCTGCACTGGCAATGGTTGGACAACACAGTGCAAGGCCAATGGCCAGCCAGGCAGCATCTAATCCGAGAAGGTATCTCACCTGTGGTGTAAGTTATGGTTGTGGCTGGGGACGTTGTCTCTGGGGTTGACATGTGTTAGGTGAGTGTGAGGATATTGTGCAGAGCACTGCCATTGATGCCTCCATATCTCTGTAATGTTCTTGGCTCCACAGGCATGAGCATCTGTTGTGCAACGTGCCCAAGGACTGCCTTGTAACTGCTGCATGTGGCCGTGCTGCATGGGGAGGGGGGCGGCGGGAGCGGCTGTTCATATATGCAGCCAATCTTCATCGTCTGGGCCTGGGCCCTGTTTGAGTCGCAGGGTAGGTTAGTAGGGCCCGCATTGTATGTTCATTCGTCACGTTCATGGGCACATACATCTGTTGGTTTTCTCTCCCACTGCTCCTATGGCTGCTGCACATTTATTTGGACCACTGATGCCTTCCCCCTTCGCATCAATGGGTCACAGAGGTGGCCCTACGTGGTTCACATACTTGGGGGTGATGCATGTTCTATCTTGCACACATCTTGCCGGCTGTGTGTGGACTCTTGCACAGGTCAGTGTATACTGGTTTG